>CM034531.1:38475388-38525023 GCA_020002185.1 Paraescarpia echinospica
TTCCCCTTGGTTTCGTGTACCCCCATCACCGACAGTTGCCGCCTCTTCATTAGCTCCACCACCTCCATTCGTTTCCCTGTCATTGTTCCTACATTGAGAGTGACAAACCGGACTTCGCATGAGAGTCGATGCCGGCTGTTCGACCCTCCAGGTCTTCGCTGATTTCTCGCTGGTGCTTGGGTCCCAGCGCGTCTGTTCCCCGCACGCGGTAGCCAATCTCGTAATTACTAAATGACATAGCATATAATTGAGGTCATTTATTCGAGCCACATGGCGCTGCCCATGCTGACACATGTGGTGGGTTTGTTTTCCAGGTTTTCCTTCCCGTAGGTCAATGTCCTCCATTAGTGGACTTGATCTGCCCATGGTTTGATTTTTCCTTCTGATAGACCCACCAGCTGCCAAGGATAATGAGTTGGGTCTACCCAGGTTTTAATTCAAAGTTGTCCTTCTCCTAGATCCCTAGCATGTTACCTGAGGCCGTACGGTACCCAGTTACCGCAGTGTGCCACAGTGTACCACAAGGAGATCATGATTATCTGAACAACTCAGCCGTTTATTTTTTAGGAGAACACACGGAATGCCGTTCATATAACCTCCCAGGTAACTCAGTAACTACAAAATGTCAGCAAAAATATGACCGATTCAGAAAGTGTGGCAGGGAAGAGGGGGGTGATTAAAAAGGTCACCTCAACCAATGAAAGGGATAATCTACTCAAAATTAAGGGATAATCTCAAACAAATATCTAAGGACGATTAAAGCATACTAGTAGTGGTAAGCGGTTCGCCATCGACGGAAGTGACCTAAGATCAAAGGCTTTTTCGTTTTTTATAAGTAGAATTCCTACGTTTTTTACAAGTATGAGCAAGCAACGTCAAAAAGTGATTGATGGGGGTCATGAGAAAGAGGGTGTCGCCATCTACTGAATAAAGAGGAAATAAATAGGGTGAATGACGAGCTCTAGTGACTAATCAGGTACTAATTAGGATCAACCTCTAGTGACTAATCAGGTACTAATTAGGGTGGCTATGAGTAGCGCATTCACTAGAGGGTAGCACTAGCAATAGCTAAAATGTATACCCCTAGTGACTGAAAAGCGTCGATGGTGGTGCGTATAGGCGATTGTGACGGTGTCAGCGCACCAGATGTCGCTATGGACGGAAAGTGGAAGCACCCTTTTACGTGTATAGTGTCCGGCCCTACGGGGTGTGGGAAGACTACTTTCGTTGTACGCCTGTTAAAGTTTGCTTCGTGTATGATTTCGCCGCCACCGGAGAAAATTCTGTGGTGTTACGGCCAGTGGCAGACCGCTTACGACTCTATGGCCGGCGTGGAATTTGTAGACGGTTTGCCGGATCCGTCGCTTCTGGACGCCAAAACGAGGACGCTTCTAGTGCTCGATGACCTTATGTCGGAGACCGATAGTAGCATCACGACTTTGTTTACTAAAAAAAGTCACCACTGCAACGCGTCCGTCGTACAGCTTTTGCAGAATCTCTTTCCGAAAGGGAAAGAAAATCGCACAATCAGTTTAAACGCGCAGTATATGGTCCTCTTCAAGAGTCCCCGGGACGCGGGGCAAGTAGGTCACCTGGCGAAGCAGATGTATCCGGGCAGTGTCAACTACATGGTGGAGGCGTACAAGGATGCCACGTCGGCCGCCTACGGTTACCTCCTGGTGGATCTGAAACAGGAAACGCCGGAAACCATGCGCCTGCGTACGGAAATTTTTCCCGACGACCCCGTTCAGTACGTCTATGTGCCGACGAGACTATAAAAAAGGTGGGGCGCGCCGCGGCCGCCGTCATTCGACAGGATGACAGAGCGCGTGAAGAGGCACATCCTTGCCCTGCAGCTGTTGCGCCGCTACAAGGGGAATACGAATCTGAGAAAGGCGGTAATCACTCACGCGGACGCCGACCTCATCTGCAGTCTGGCCGACTGCGCGTATAACATCCTGCGAGGGAACGTGAAATTGACGCCTAACAACCGAAAAGTGCTGACAAAGTTCAGGAACAATTTGCGCAAGTTAGCGTCGAAAAAAGTACCCATCAAACGGAAGAGGGCCGTCCTGCAGACGGGTTCGGGCGCGTTTCTGACGGCGCTGCTGGCGCCGTTGGCGAGCACCTTTCTGCCCCTCCTCAGGCAGGCTTTCGGTTGATGCAGCACGCGAAGAAGATGGCGCTGGTAGACCCCCGGTTGGTGGAGCGTCTACTGCCGTTACTATCGCAACCGACCACGACCACGTCGCGTGTGATGAGTAGCCTGGACGGCGATATGAAAGCCGTTCTCGAGCGTGCCGATTTATCCGAAGGCGAAAAGGTGGTGGCGTACAATCAACTGCTGAGTCGTTACAACGCCATGGAGGCGTCTCGCGCGCAGCAGCCGATGCGCGTGTCCGTAGTGAAGAACGAGTCGTCGTCCGATCAGCCGTCGCCGCCGCCGCCGCCACCACCTACGTCCGATCAATTGCCGGGGGAGATGGAGAGCGAGGCCGTGAAGAGCGTACCGAAAGTGCTGAAAGAAAAGGCCCGCCTCCTGTTGGCCCGACTGAGGGCCGACCCGCTGATTCGCTGGAACGATCGAGCGGAGCTCGTGTACGCCGGTACGCCTATTGCCGGAAGTAATATGGTAGATCTCGTGAACGATCTCATGCGAACGCGTAAGAGGGCCCCCGCGCCGGTTGGCTGGGAAGCGTTCGGCGACCATATAAGGCGGCTGAACGTCCCTATGGAATTCGTCGGCAACCCCCAGCGTCGGGCGTATATACAGCGCGAGCAGAAGCGAAAGGGGCGCACTCGGTCCGTCGAGCGCGAGCAGAAGCGAAAGGGGCGCACGCGGTCCGTTGAGCGTACGCCGTGGTCCAGCTTTTAGCGTGTCCCGTAGAGGATGCCGCCCGTCCGAAGATCAGTACTCGTTGTCGTCGTAGCAGTCGTAATTGCGGCGGTCATCGTCGCCGTCCTCTTGTTCGCCGTATCGTCGTCGTCGCCGCCGCGCGCCCCATGGTGTCCCGGCGGACTCGTGGTGCGCAACGAGACGGCCGGCGGACTCGTGGTGCGCAACGAGAGCGCCAACAACGCGACGGCCTACTGAAGCGCGCCTACTTCGACCCGAAACGGGCAGGCAGTTATGGCGGCGTCGATGCGTTGCGCCGGTCGGCCGCGGTGCCCAAGCCGGCCGTCGGGCGGTGGCTGGCGGCGCAGGACGCCTATACGCTTCACAAGCCGGTTAGGCGCCGATTTAAGCGACGTCGCGTTATCGTGGGCGGTCAAAATCAGCAGTGGCAAGCCGATCTCGTCGACGTGGCTAAACTGAAAAAGCACAACGACGGCATAGCGTTCCTACTGACGGTCATCGACGTCTTCTCGAAGCGGGCGTCGTGCGTTCCGTTGAAGCGCAAATCCGGTCCGGCGCTCGTCGCGGCCTTCGAGGGGCTGCTGGCATCGCCGGCGCCACCGCACGTCCTGCAGACCGACAAGGGGACGGAGTTTCTGAACAGGCCCCTTCAGACGCTTTTGAAGGCGCGCGGCGTCCACCATTTCGTGACGCACAACGAGGAGACGAAGGCGAGCGTCGTGGAGCGATTCAATCGTACGCTGAAGACGCGCATGTGGCGGTACTTCACGAAGCATCAGACGCTGAGGTTCGTGGAGCCGTTGCAGGACTTCGTGCGGTCGTACAACAACGCCTATCATCGAAGCATCGGTAGGACGCCGGCGAGCGTCGACGCGTCGAATCAGGAGAGCGTGTGGCAGCGTCTGTACGGTGGCGGAGGGTGTCAAAAAAACAAAAGCAAGCCGAAACTGCGAGCGGGGGATCGCGTACGCATCAGCAAGGCGAAGGGCGTCTTCAAGAAGGGGTACATGCCTAACTGGAGCGAAGAGCTCTTCACCGTCGTAGATTTGCACCCGACCGACCCTCCTGTTTACCGACTGATGGACGACGCCGGCGCGATACTGGACGGCACCTTCTATGGGCTGGAGCTACAAAAAGTGATCGTTGCGAAGGACAAACTATATCGGGTGGAAGCCGTTCTACAGAGACGTCGTCGACGACGCGGTAAGGGCGAAGAGGTGCTCGTCAAATGGTTCGGCTATCCGGCCTCGTTCAATAGCTGGATCGAAGCCAAGGAGCTCGTGGACTATAAGGGCTGATGACGACGACGCGTTGGATGCGCCACGCGGGGTGCTGGCGTCTGCACGAGGCGGGGCTGTGCAACGGCTTTTCGTTTTTTTTTGTAAGGGGACCGTGCTGTATTAGTAGACTGCCGAGGCGAAGGGAGGCGCACCATCAACACCACCGTCGCCCCCACGCCCGTCGACGAACTCGCTCTATGGTGTGCCTGCGCGGATAAAGGAACGACGCCGTAGCGTCGGACGGCAGTAGCGCGATGTGTACGGACGAGACGACAGCAGCAGCAGCAGCCAATGCAGAAGCCGCCCACCGCCGTCGACTCAGGCGCATTTGTCGCTACACCCGCCGACGCCTCATGCGTCTCTGTGGGTGCGCCCGATGCCGTCGACGCCTCCTCCGTCACGAGCGTTCCTTGGCGTCTCTGCGGCAACGAATGCCCTAAGGCCGAGATCGTCTTCCTGTGCCAGATCGTCGTCCTGTACACGGTGATCGTCGTCAGTATATACAATCTAACGCGCGGCACGGGCGACTCCAATCTGTGGACGGCGCTGCTGAGTAGTTGCCTCGGCTACCTACTGCCGAGTCCGTCTATGAGGAGGCGCGATGGCGTCGACGTCTGACTTTTACGTCACGTTGCCGAGCAACGCGTCTATGAAGGCGCACCCCAAAAACACGTTGACGCACTACACGACGAATTTGCCGCAGCGCGTCGACCTGTTGGGCGAGTGGGAATGCGGGCTGGTGTCGCTACAGTATACGCATAGCTGGTACAATGTGAGGCCGGTGGACACCTACTTCTTCGTGGCGTGCGAGAGGGGGGAGGTGGGCTTTTTCACCACCGAGGACGGGGGAAAAATTGCCCGGCAGGCCAACATTCCGCACGGCTTTTACAACAACGCCAAAAAGCTGGTGCGCAAAATCAACGAGGCGTTGACGAAACTGTGCACCGACACGGTCAAGGTGCGACTAGTGTACAGCGCCATCACTAATCGGATGACGTTGCTTCTATCGCCGGGCGTCGAAATTAACATGCCGCGGGACGGGCGCCTGAAACAGATACTAGGCTTCGAGTCGGACTATATCGCGAGTTACGGGACGCCCGCGGACGGCAGCGACCTGCCCCCGGGGTACCTGTTCGAGTGCGAGGCGGACCACCCGGTGGACCTGAGCGGCGGCGTCGACACCCTGTTCGTGTACACGGACATCGTGGAGACGCGCATCGTCGGCGACGTATTTGCCCCCCTCATTCGGGCCGTCCCCGTCCACGGTTCGAACGGCAGCATCGTATCGAACATCTTCGACCGCGTCCAATACGCGCCGCTCCTGCGGCGCCAATTCGATTCGATTGAGATAGATATAAGAGACGACCTCGGTCAGTCGATACCATTTGAGAACGGAAAAGTCGTGACGACGCTTCACGTCCGACGCCGCAAGTCGAAACTGTTCTGACGATGACGCGAAACGTGTACGAGGACTACTACACGCGGCAGGTCGGCGGTGGCCTGCCGGTGTTCGTAGGCGCCCGAGCGCAGCGAGGCCACGGACTGGGTAATCTCTTTGGCAGCCTGTTTCGAAGTGCCATGCCGCTTATCAAGAGAGGGGCCATGGCGCTGGGTAAGCGCGCGCTCAAGACGGGCGTGCGCGTGGCGCAGGACGTCGTCGCCGGCGGCAATCTGAAGCAGGCGGTGAAGAGGCGTGCGAGGGAGGCGGGCGCCGACCTTCTCGACGGGCTGCTGAATGCCCCGCCGCCGAAAAAGCGACGACGACGCATAAAGCCGCCCGGCAAGCCGGCGACGGCCAGCAAGAAGAGGCGCCGTCGAAAGAGGCCGAGCGACGACGTATTTCCCGCGTAGTAGTAGCTACATAAGTCCGACCGGCAAGGCGGCACCGGACAGTAAGGGGAGGCGCCGTCGAACGAAGCAGACGTAGTAGGATGGCGTTCGTGCATCGGCAGTCGTGCGAGGGCGTAAAGTCCGAACTGGACCTGTTCAGTGTGCCGACGACGCAGACGAGCATCGAGAGCGGCCAGTGGATCGATCACCAGCCGCTGACGGCCCTCGACGCTGGCGGCCCCCTCGAGTTTCTCATTCCGGGATCCGGAGACGACTATCTGGACCTGTCGTCCGTTAGACTGTACGTGCGCGCCAAGGTGGTGAAGGGGGACGGTACCGCGCTCGCGAACGACAGCGTCGTGGCGCCCGTCAACAATTTCCTGCATTCGATGTTCAGTCAGGTCGACGTGACGCTGAACGGCACGCTCGTGACGCCGTCGTCGAATACGTACCCGTTTCGGGCCTACATCGAGACACTGCTCAGTTACGGACCCGACGCCAAAAAGTCGCAGCTCGAGGCCGACCTGTGGTGCAAGGACACCGCCGGGCGCATGGAGGCAACCAACAACAACAACGGCGGGTTCGCGCATCGGCACGATTTCGTACACGAAAGCCGCGAGTTCGACATGATAGGGCGCCTGCACGTCGACGTGCTCATGCAGAACCGGTGCCTGGTGAACGGCGTCGACCTGAAGATGCGACTGGTGCGCAGCAAGGACGCCTTCGCGCTCATGGGCGACGTCGTCGATCCGGGGTTCAAAATCGTTCTGCTGGAGGCCTACCTGCAGGCGCGCAAGATCAAGTTGAATCCGGCCGTCCAGCTCGGTCACATCAAGGCGCTGACGCACGGGACGGCCAAGTATCCGATGCGCCGCGTCGACTGCAAGGTGTTCTCGATACCGCAGGGTACCGCGTCGCACACGCACGAGAACGTCTATCTGGGGACGCTCCCGCGACGCGTGTTCATGTGCCTGATCGACAACGACGCCTACAACGGGGCCTACGATAAAAACCCGTTCAACGCGAAGCACAACGACATAAACTTCTTCGCCCTCTACGTCGACGGACGCCAGGTGCCGAGCAAGCCGCTGCAGCCGGACTTCGCGCATCGGCGCTACATCCGAAGCTATATGAACCTGTTCGCCGCGACGGGGAAGGCGTACGAGGACGAGGGGTTCGATGTGACGCGCGGCGAGTTCGGCAGCGGCTACACCATATTCGGCTTCGACCTGTCGCCCGACTGCTGCGACGGCGAACACTTCAACGTCGTGCGTACGGGGAACCTGCGCGCCGAGCTCCACTTTGTGCACGCGCTCGCCCGGACGGTGAACGTCGTCGTGTACGGGGAGTTCGAGACGGTGCTCGAAATCGACAAGAACCGGAACGTCGTGTACGACTTCTGAGATGGACACGTTTCAGCTGATGCGTCGCCTGGCGATCGACGCGTACACTAAAAACATCGTCGTCGGCGTCGTGCCCAAAGACGAGCTGCCGGGGCGGCGGCTCACCGCCTACCCGACGGCGTTCGTGTGCAACACCGACGACGGCGACGAACCGGGCGAGCACTGGGTGGCCGTCTACGTGGGAGCCGACCGGCGAGGCGAGTACTTCGATTCGTACGGCCGTCCGCCGCTGCACGCCGACTTCCGCGCCTTCCTGAACCGCAACTGCGACTCGTGGACGCACAACGACAAGCGACTGCAGAGCGGCGTATCTAACGTGTGCGGACAATATTGCGTCACCTACCTGCTCTTACGGTGCCGCGGAATGCCGCTAAGCGGCTTCCAGTGCCTGTTCGGCCCCGATAGGGTGGCCAACGACTGTCTCGTATTCGACTGGCTAAAGCCTCATTGAACGCTGCCTATTATCGCTTGTTGTTATTATTAGACGACCGAGAATCCGAACCGACTTTGTCGGACCCGCCGGTCGCGGGCTCCACGCCGCGCTAGGCAGGCAAGACCGAAGTAGTGAGGTTGTATTGTTGCGCTATCGCTTGCTATTACCGAAGTTAAATAAAACGCTGAAAACTGTACCGAGTGTTCGCATTTTTATTCGCATACATACATACATACATACATAGACCCCTAGGTAGGGGTCCCTACCCCTAGGTAGGGGTCCCTACCCCTAGGTAGGGGTCCCTACCCCTAGGGAGGGTGGTCCCTCGTTATACGAGTATCGGTGCCGTGGTGACGCCGTCGTCGAGCACGCGCCGTTTGGCGTAGAAGTAGCTCAGCGCCGCGCGCTCCTGAACGTACGTCAGCACGGACGACTCCTTCACTTGGAAGCCGCGGTTCCGGCCGCCGCCGCTCCTTTGGTGGCGCAGCACGTCGAGGAAGGCGTCCTTGTCGACGTCGTTCTGACGCTTGCTCAGCCCCTTCGTACTGTACTTGTCGCCGTCGTCGCCGCCGAAACAGTAGTACGTCTTGCTGCAGAGCGCGACGATTCCGCGGCCGGACCATTCCTCTTTGAAGAGCCCCGGCGTTCGCTTGTCGTACCGGCGCCGACGCGCGCAACACTCGGCGGGCGCGTCCCACGCTCGGCCGGCGAGCCGGCACCGCAAGTACGCCTCCGCGTGCGCGTCGCAGTGTTCCGACGGGAACCACTCGCCGCGGTGTCGAAAGTAGTGTTCGCGCTTGGCCGCCGCCACGAGCTCGTCGAGTTGGCGCCCCGCGAGGCTCAAATACGCCGAGTCCGTGTCCATCGCGCAGTACTGGAACAGGGGGCGCGGAATGTAGGCGGCGATGAAGTCGTAATAAAACTCCAGCATGCGCAGTTTGGCGTACTGATAGACGAAGTAGCCGATCTGGTTGGGCAGCGCGTACCGGACGGTTCGCTTGTTCAGCGCCACCTCGTAGAGGCCGTCGGGGACGACGACGTCGAGCTGACGGAAGCGACGATTATTGATCAGCGTCGAGGCGCCGGCGGCCGTGCAGAACTTGATGTTGCGGTGCAGGTCGACGCGCGTGATCGTCTTCCCGTATGAACTGTTGCCGAGCAGTTTAAACGTGTCGGCGATGATGGCCTTGTCGGGGTCGTCGTCGCCCGCGCGTCGCGCGGCGGAGACCGTGTCGCCGAAGCGGCGAAAGCACGCGACCGGCTCGTACTCGACGATCTGGTAGACGCGCTCGACGACGAGTCCGTGCCGCAGATACCACCGCAGTAGCGGCGTCGCGAGTAGAATCTTGACGCCGAAGAAGCTCCCCACGAGCGTGCGCTGAGGCCGGACGAGGAGGTCGTGCGTTTCGGCGTAGCGACGCATGAACGGGCTGAGATCGTCGCGCTCGATGTAGGCGTTCTTGAAGATCGGCTGCATCTCGGCGAAGGTGTCGCGCAGCGCCGTCGGCACGGCGATGTCGCACTCGACGAGGCCGAACAGCGTGCCGTCGAGCACGGCCTTCAGGATCGTCGACCGCGTCACGGCGCCGTCGCCGGTCCAGCTCCGCGGTGGCGGCGGCGGCGGCGGTCGCGTCGCGCGCCACTGGCACTCCCACATCTCGACGACGGCGACGAAGCGGCGAAGGTAGGCCGTGACGGCGGCCGTCTCGGCGTACAGTTGGCTCATCGGCTTACCGTTCACCGCGTTCGTCTCCCTCCCCGTGCACGGACAGCCGTGGAAGAAGCACCCTTGGAACTGGTACGCCGTCCGCGTCGCGCCACACCAGCCGTCGACCCGGTACTTGCCGACGCGCTTCTCGCGCCCGTTGAGCTGGTGACGTATGTGGGCCCCCGTCCGTCCCGCCTCCCACGTCAGCCACTCGACGGCCAGGCGGCCGTAGCGGTGTACGCGCTCCGGTCGAAAGGCGTTGTCCGCGCGCCGGCGCGTGTACCACCCCGTCGGCATCTCCTGCGTGATCGCCCATAGATAGAGGCCGTTCGCGTCGAAGCCCACAATAGAGCGACAGGGGCGCGCCGACTCGCCGTACTCCTCGCGCCGAAGGGCGGTCACGCCGGCCTCGTGATAGCGCGCGAAAATGATCGAGGGGCCACCGACGATCTGCGACTGTAGGAGCCGGTGCAGGTCCTTGTTCGACTCGTTGAAGAGCGTGAAGTGGAGCGACGACGGTAGATCGTTGAAGAGATACAGCAGCGTCAGGCCCGGCACGCTGATGGCGTCCTTGAACATGTCGATGCGGCGCTGCCGATAGAAGGCGAACTGCTTGTCAAGGGCCTCCAGGAACGGCACCACGTCCCTATTGTTATACCACACGAGGTAGTCCCGCAGCGTCGTCATCCCCTCGTCGCGCCATACACGCGCGCAACCCTCGTATTCGGCGGCCGAGATGCCTTCGCGCTTCAGGCGGCTGTAGAAGGCCTCGCGCGGTGGCAGCCGGGTCTCGGCCAGTTTACGCGGGTCGTCGAGGTACTCGTAGGGGAAGTGCCCCTTCGTCGCCTCGCAGCCGTAGGCCTTCAGAAACCGGTCGTAGCTGACGCCGGGGGCCAGGTAGTTGGTGATGTCCAGGAACTTGAGCGTCGCCGTCGTCAGGCACATGAAGTTGTTCTGACGCTTGATCGTGAACGCCGACGAGATGTCCTGCGCGGCGTCGGTCATGAACAGGGGCGTCAGATATTTCTTAACGACGTTCAAGTCGTACTTCCCCGAATTGAAGCCGAGGACGGGGAGGCGGCGCAGGTGCTGCCACAGACGGTCGCCGAGCGCCGTGTACGGACTCTTATCGAGCTCCGCCACCGTTGCGTGCGCCCGCCATTCGGCGTCGAGCGCGTCGATCGCCTCGAAGGTCGCGTCGAACGACGGCCGCAGTGCCGCGCACGCCGCCTCGCTCATGGCCTCCAGGGCGTCGATCAGGCGCTTCGCGAGGTCGCCCGAATCGCCGGACGTCACGAAGCAGCGCGCCGACTCGTGTCCGGGGACGTTCGAGGCGACGCTCACGCTGAGTAGCTCGTGTCGCGCTATCCACCGGCATTTGGCGCTGTCCGCCGGCAGATCGTGATCGTCGAAGTAGCACTCAAAATCGTATGTCGCCCTGTACGGATAGTAGCGCAGGCGTTCGTCCACGTAGACGCCCTCGTCCTCCAGCTGCTGAAACACGGACGGCGTCGGATGGTAGACGCCGCCGGGAAAGACGTGGCGAACGCCGCCCTCGCACGTCGCCTCGTGACACCGCAGCCGACTGGCGGTGCGCCACAGCGAATCGCCGCACTTGCCGCATCGATACGAACGACAGAACAGCGACACGTCGGCTATGAAGGAATAGTGCGTTCCGAATAGATTGACGCTCATGGTGGCCGGGTAGCGATGGAGGGAGCGGCGGACCACTTCGGCGGTGGCGTCCTCCGCCGCCGACAGCCGATACACGGTCACATTCGTTTCGAAGGCCGCCTCCACCCGGTCGAGTTCGTTCAGCGGGACGCCGGCGAACGCGCAGTAGGGTTGGTCGCCGTAGTCGGCGTAGAGCCTTAAGGCGGCGGCCGTCAAATCGTCAGCGCGAAAGTCGGCGCCCCGATGCAGCGCCAGACAGCGGAAGAGGCACAAGTTGTCGGCATACGAATGCCCGTGGCGATCGTTCACTAGGCTGACGAGGCCCGCGTTGTGGCGCAGATAGGCGGGGAGGGGCTGCTGACGGGCGCATCCGATAGGATGGTGGATGATGGCGTTGAGAAAATACGTAACGTTCGTTACCAACTCGGCGATCCACCCCGAGTCGGGGCGCTGCGCAATCACGTACTGCAGAACGTCGGGCTGACGGGTGGCCTCGAGGAAGCGTTCGAATGACGCGGCGTCGGAAACGAGGACGGGCGACTCGAGATAGCGGCCGCAACAGTTACACGAAGAATGGTAGTAACGTAGTCGACCCGTCTCCCTGTGCCGCAGAATAAACCCGTACGATAAGTTTATTTTAAAGGCCCGAGTCTGCTCCTCGAACATCAGTCGTAGTTGGGCGCTCGTCGCCCCGTGTCCGGCCAAATGGAAATTATACCTAGATTGAACGGGTCCGCGCGCTACAGACGTACGGATGCTCGCCCAGTAGTCGCGCACGACGCTCTGTAGGTCGTCGTCGGCGCCCCCCTCGAACGGCCGATTTGGGGGCCCCTCAGCGGCGTCTCCGCACATTCGCAGATGCCGCAACATATTGAGGGGCCGCGCGAACGCTTGATTGCATTTCGGGCATACATCGCTGCCGCATGTTTTTAGATGCTGCGACAAATTAAAAAGACGGACGAACGATCGATCGCATTTCGGACACACGTGCATCGTCGGTCTAGGCTAGGCACTCTATTAACTACGACGGAGGGGCGCGTAGACGCCCTTTATAAGGCCACCCTAAACCCCCGCTAGGGGCTTTTCTAAGCGGCGTTCTCTGCTCCGTCAGGTGGCGACACAGACAGGTGGCAGCGCCGCGGGATGCGTTTGGCAGTGGCCAAAGTTTTTTGTTCACGTTTTTGCGTCAGGTGGCGACACCGACAGGTGGGCAGCGTCGAGGGATACTGTCAGTGGCGGCCAAGTTTTTGTTTACGTTTTGACGCCCGAATACGACGGCAAAGTTTTGTAGTAGAAATTTCGGCTGTCAGCGGCAACGTTTTTGTAGTAGAAATTTTTGTAGTAGAAATTTCGCCTAAGTTTTTATTTACGTTTTGTAGTAGCAATTTCGCCCGTCAGGGGCGCCCGAATACGACGGTTTGTAGTAGAAATTTCGGCCGTCAGCGGCTGCCCCCACGGCAAAGTGTTTTTTGTAGTAGAAATTTCGGCCGTCAGTGGCGCCCGGAGTGTTTTGTGGGCGGCAGCCGCCATTGGACAGGCATTGAATGACGTGCGGTTTTTTTTTTGGATGGTAACAACAGAAGGCGGGAATTGATTTTCATACGTTTTATTAAGCAGTCTCGTACTACATCACGACAGTAAGGCTTTATGCCACAGCAGAGTAAATAATAAGGCTCTAACAACGGCCTATAGCAAAATGTTCATCGCTACTAAGTGTTCGGCGGGGCGCTTATGCCACAGCGGAGTAAATAATAACGCTTTAGGAGCGCCACACTATAGGCCGCTGGTAATACTGCACAGCGACCATTCAATTTCCTGCTAATGTTCATCAGCGGCGTACCTACTAATAAGGCTTTATACCATAGCGAAATGCAATGTTCAGACTGTAAACAGTAAAGAGGCTTTATGCCACAGCAGAGTAAATAATAAGGCTCTAACAACGGCCTATAGCAAAATGGGCGGCGGGGCGCTTATGCCATCATTCAATTTCCTGCTAATGTTCATCAGCGGCTTTATGCCATAGCGAAATGCACTGTTCATAGCGTTCAGACGTCGAGGCATGCCCTTTTCATCAGGTAATACTGTACGGCGACCTCCAACAGAGCACGGTCGAACGGCTCCGTCCAATCCGTCCCCATGAGCCAGTCGGCTACCTGGCGCAGGAGCGCGCCCTCCGAGGCGCGATCGCCACGCACGCAACGATCCTCCAGTACCGAGAGTATACGAATAGCAGGAAGCAACAACGACTGCTGTAGAAAGCTGTCGAGTGACGCTGAAAAAAAGCACACATTCAGGGCCGCCACGTTTTCGTACAGAATGTTGTACCGCCGGCTCGGCTTCCTCCCCCTGTAGCCGCACATGTGCACGAAGGGGCACCCCTCCTCCGGGGGGCACTCACCACATTCTTGGCGCGCTGTGTCCATCACGCGCTCACCGACTAGCTCAGCAAACGTGGACATCATGCATCGCTGACGACCGGCGTACGAATGCAGAACGCTCCACTCCGAGTCGGCCTGAAGTGTGCCCACGACCACAGGGCGTTTGTTACGGGCCCACGGTATGAAGTCTTCTGACGAGACTGACAGCACGGCCAGCGGCAGTGGTGACGATAGCACGGTCGCGGCGGCGTCCGCTGTCGCCGCCGGGGCTATTGGCACAGCGGCTGCCTCGTCTGGACCCACCACCACCACCACCGGGGTTAATGCAACGTACGTGGGCGTCCCGGCGTCGCTCACCAGGTCGTGCGGTGGCATGGGCTGCGTGCCGTCCGCCGCAGGCCAGCACGATAGCGCTTCTTCGGCTCTCCCCAGCGGTGGAGGGTCGTCGGCAAGGCGTGGCGTCGTTTCCTTCTTAGCGCACTTCTCGGCAGGGGGTGCGCACTCGTCAGCAGCGTCGATAAGGCCGCGCAACGCAGCAGCAATTACAGCGTCCTACAGAAGAATAACCAAAGCAGCAATTAGGTCTACAGAACACTAGCCAAACGTTAGTCATTCAAACGGTCTCGCTCCCCTTCTTCGTCACGACCCGCGCCTCACGCACCGTATACGTATCCAGTATGCCACCCCACACGACCTTGTGCACGGTCAACTCCAAGACGGTGCCAACCAGGCTCGCCACAAAGCTACTGCGCAACTGGTCGGGCAACAGGGCTGACACATGGTCGGCATTGTAATCGCCTATCGCCGAAATAGCTTCGTCGAACAGGGTGATCCAAATGCTGGCCTCCGTGTCGGCGTCCTTTTCGTCTTCCACCAAAACGCGCACCGAAAAATACGTCTTCGCCGTTGCCTGTATGCCGTGTACAGCGCACACCCGACCACCACTTTCTAGGCCTCTCACTTTGCGCTTGCAAATGCCACAGCCCATGTACGTGCATTTGCTTTTCCAAGCCACCCCAACGATTGTTAGGGGGGTAACAATCTTATACGTGCCATCGCACGCCAGCACGAACTCTTTCAAAGACACTTCGGACGCACTCACCACGGCCTCGAAAGTAGGCCCCCCGTCGGCCGTCGGAAGCGCCTTCGCGCTGGCCTCCGACGCCGGCTTCGCTTTGCCACCAGACGCCACCGTTGGTGCCTCCCTCAGCTTGCTGCCTCTCTTTGGCGGCGCCTCTCCGTGCGCGACAGGCGGGGACATGATCAACAACGCTCTGCAACAACAAAACGGCAACGGTAGCAACACGACAGCGACAATATTTAGTCGTTCTCCGCCCGGTCCCTATATAAGAGCGTTGCACGCGGCCCGCACATGACCCCCGTGCACAAACGCACGCGAGCCGCAAAGCAGCCGACTCTTACAAGGTTACTAAAACTGAAAAAAATCTCTCGGTCAGTCTAGTGCACTAACAGAATGCCACTTTTATTTCCTAATATAAAGTTACCATAAGATTCTCTAGCCCCCACTGACTATTATAGACCGCTTAGTTTGCTCACATTTCACATTTAACGGTCGTTTTAAAGACTTACAAACAGTTACATAAGCGCTTTATATAAACAGTGACGTCAGCCCCTTATGTAAAGCTATGGCGTACGTGTCTAGGTGCCGCGCGCAAAACAGTGGCTCAACAACTGCGCAATTCATTTCTCACTATGGAGCCAATCGAACAAGTTGGTAATTATGCGGCCCATTCTCATCAGGCACAAAACAGGTACGTTTTGCTAACTCACCTAACACTGACTTTCCTCACTCACTTTCTTTTATAACGTTCACTAACTATTTCTTTTATAACGTTCACTAACTAACTATTTTTACAGCGACCCGCCTCCCCAAAACGCCGGACGCGAAACGCCCCAGGTCGACGTGAATACGCCTCCCCAAGTCGACGTGATTGCACCTCCCCAAGTCGACGTGATTGCACCTCCCCAAGCCGCCGGAGGTAGTGCTAATCCATCGCCCCCCTCTATGCGCCTACCCCCACCCCAAAGCCGCCCCGGCGCAAGGTACGTTTAACGATAATAGCGCTTTTTTTAATTTACCTTTATTTGCAGACGCCTACTTTCGATAAAGCCTATAGCGGCTTTTTCCGTTCGCCCTGCTACCGACTTAATGTTTTTTTACAGGCCCTAACCTAAAAAGAGACGCACCGTTACTTTAATACTTTTTTTCATACTTGCAGACGAAACATCGCCGGCTTCGATACCCTACATATAGGGCGCGGACAAACCCTTGCGAGGCCCTCGCACCGAAACGGCTTTATTCATAGATCTCATAGAATAAATTTAACCCCAGCCGATCTGCTTATGATAGATAGAGGGTCGCGCGCCGATCGACCTGGGGGCACATTGTACCTTGGACGTCGCCGACCGCATCACAGCCCTTAACACTGTTTCCTTCTCCACAGATGAACCCCGCGCGCGCCAGTAGTCACTAATTAAACTTTTCCTCATTCCCCTGCAGACACATCTACGTGATCGATCGTAGCCTGGTACATCAACGCTATGATATCGGGCGGGGCACTATACTGCACAATGTTGGACCTTCCCCCCGCCCGATCACGTTCACCTCATCACGATGCCGTCACCAGCCCCTCTTGGCCGTTGAGCCGCAACGACGGCCACCACCCGAACAAGACGACAGTGACGACAGTGACGAAGCACTCGAAGAGTTCGAAGAAAACTTCGACGATGACTTCTACCCCGGCTACACTGATTTAGAAGTTATTGCAGCCGGCAACCCCTTCCCAGACACTTTCGAACAACCATTCTCATTTGCGGATATTTTTCCACCCCCTGAAATTCTCCCCCCCCCTCATTTGCCCCACCCATCCCAGCACATCTTTCCGTGCATTTAGCCTTTCCGCCACAACCCCCGGGTCGACACGGCTTTGGCCCTCCGCCATGACCCCCCTCTTAATAAATGAAATTTTATTGTACCAATACAATTTATTTCTCACCGTTTATTGTTTCCGTGTTTCCTTTCACATTTGACCCACTCCACCAGCATTCCAAATCACACACGAATAATTCCGCCTATATTTTCCACCTATTCGTCGTTGCAACACCAGCGAACGCCCAAGCCACAAGCTTAATACACGCGCACAGGCCAATCTGACAGCGCCGGCCCCCAGCTGCTATAACGATATTGCACGCGTATCAGCGCCCACCAACTGTGTTTCCAACTCACACACGATAAAGCCAGCGAACACCAACGCCACAAGCTAAATACGCGCACACACAGGCCAATCTGACAGCGCCGACCGCCAACTGCAATAACACACGAATAATTCCACCTATATTAATACGCGCACACACACACAGGCCAATCTGACAGCTCCGATATTGCACCGCAATTGCACGCGTATCCATCAGCTGTGCCGCAGCTAGCACTGACAGGCAATATCCACATCAGCGCCAGAGCCTTATTACAAGCGCGCGCCACGAAAAACATTTATCCGGCCTTCCGTGCCGCAGCCAGCACTCTGACAGCTCCGGCCGCCCACTGCTATAACGATATTGCACCGCAATTGCACGCGTATCCATCAGCTGTGCCGCAGCCAGCGCTGACAGGCAATATCCACATCAGCGCCACAACCTTATTACAAGCGCGTCTATGCGGCCCCGAAAAACATTTATCCGGCCTCCCGTCAAACAATGCACATAAAAATCCTACAGCCTGACATTCGACACCACCATTTGCCAGTGAGTCGTGACAACCAGGCCAGGCGTAATCTAAACCGCGCGGCCCCACCTCCACCACCGCACCGGTCTAGAAGCTTCTAGAAGGTTCTAGAAGGTTCTAGAACCTTCCCGCGCGTCATTATTTTAAACTCGCTGATCTCCAGGGGTGCCACTTCACTCTAAAATCTTTCCCACCTCCCGTGCACGTAATGAATACTAATTGGTCTCTATTTACTATTTTTTGTCGTTGCTAACGTTCTCCTCCGATAATTGCGCTACTCATTTGTTACTAATTAGTACTTAATTAATTAATTAATTAATTACCCTAATTAGTACCTGATTAGTACTTAATTAATTTATTAATTAGTACCTGATTAGCCACTAGAGGTCGTCATTCACCCTATTTATTTCCTCTTTATTCAGTAGATGGCGACACCCTCTTTCTCATGACCCCCCATCAATCACTTTTTGACGTTGCTTGCTCATACTTGTAAAAAACGTAGGAATTCTACTTATAAAAAACGAAAAAGCCTTTGATCTTAGGTCACTTCCGTTGATGGCGAACCGCTTACCACTACTCATACTTACAAATGAAATACATGATCATCATTTGATCAAATAAAGTGTTAACGATTTATATTTATATCTCAAACTAACAATAATAATAATTATTATTATTATAAAACGATGCAGTTGAAACAATTAAAGGGTAATAAAAAAAACTAAGTTAAAGTTAAGTTTTGTTTCACTCGATTTCATTCACATGAACAAATAAGGAGCACCTAATGTATTTTAAATTATGCCTAATGTTATGGGATTATATCAAAAGCAATTTTTAAAGAATAATCTAAAAAGGAGTCATTAAGATGTCATTTTATAATGCTAACTGCTCATCTCAACACACGATATGGGCATATCATAAAATCAAGTGGTCATCTAGAAAAAAGTTAGTTACATTAGGGGGACATCTCATAACAAGGCATGGTTCTTCTAAAAAAAAGTACTATTATAAAATATTATAGTATAGATATTAGAAGTCATTAACACATTAACGAGCTGATAGTCTTAACAAATTAAATGATCATCTCAAAAACATTAAAGGATCTTCTAAAAAAAGTTAATGGATCATTTCCTAAATAGACGCGTTGATTAAAAATAATCAGCTGATTATCACAACACATTAAGGGATCATATCAAAACAATAATGGTTATCTCTCAATTAAGGGTTTTCTCAAAAGTCATATCAAAAATATAAATGTTCAATAAAACGTACAAACTGATCGTCTCGATGGTTTAAAATTCTTAGCATATTAAAGGGTCATCTTATAAATAAAGGGGTCTCCTCAACTAAGTTAAGGGACCATTTAAAAACATAACAATATTTACTAAAACTAACTGGCTGATCATGTCAACTCATTCATATATCATCCCAAAACATTATGGGGTCCTCTAATAAAATATTAAGGATTTCTAAAAAAAAATTAGTGTCGTTTCACAAAAATGTAAATGTTTACTAAAAAACAACTAATTGATCGTCCCAATAATTTTAAAAGACCATCATAGCATTAAATGATCATCTCATAAAATAAAGGGGTTTCTTAAAAAGGCTATCATTTCAAAAACAGACGTGTTAAAATATTTGGCTGATTATCCCAACACTTTAACGGATCATCTCAACAATCAATCCATATCTCAATAAAGGGGTTTTCTCTAACGACTTAGGGGAACGTTCAAAATGTTATGTCAGAGTGATATTATAAAATGTTTAGAAATTTAAGGGTAATCTCAAAATAATATAATAATGATAATAAACAGATAAAGGAGTAATCTAAAAAAATTAAGTTAAGAGTACTGTCTATCAATTTAAAAGTTCGCAAAAAACGAATAACGGGCATCTAGTGTATTTTGAAATATGCCAAATGGTAATATTAAAGAATTGTATCTCAAATATTGTAATCTCATTGGACTTCATTCACATAAACGAATTTTAAATAAGCTTGATATTAAGGGATTACATCAAAAACAATATAAAGAAACATTTAAAAGGGGTCATTAAGAGGTCGTTTTATAATAAAATAGCTAATCATCTCAACACATGACGGGGTCATCTCATAAAACCAAGTAATCTTCTAAAAAAACTAGTAAAGAAAAAAGTCTTCTCAAAAGTATTGTTACAAATTAACTAGTTGATCGTCTCAAATTAAGGTTTCTTCTCAACAAAATTAAAGCGTCTTCTCAAAAATGTTAAGGGACCATTTCAAAAATAGACGTGTTGATTTCAAATAATTGGCTGATCAAGCAATACGTGGTGATTTCACAATAAAGGGGTTTTGTCAAATAGGTCATTTCAAAAATGTAAACGTTTATTTAGAAACTGATCAACCAATTCAGTAAATTAAGTGATCATCTAAAAAATACATAAAAAGGAGTCTTCCCAACAAAGTTAAGAGACAATTTCACAAACTGTAAGGGGTCATTGCAATTGATCTATATGATCATCTAATCAAAATATATGTAATGAAATAAATTTAGCGGTAATTTATAAAATGTAAAGGATATTTATAAGTGATGATCTTATCATCAAATTAAGAAATCGTTTCACAGAATAAGGGGTGATCTCAACACGTATAAGGAGTCTGACATTTTGAGGGTTACATAAAACATTAAAGCAATTCTTTGTAAGCTAATACACATTCAAGATGAACAGTATCAAAACGTGATAATTTCCAATAAATACGTTCTGTGCAGATTATTACTTGCTTTTTATGCAAAAAAGCTGATACATAATTGTGTTTACACGGATAATTTTGAGCTAGTTGCCACGTGGATGACTAATTATGCTCAGTGAAGCACACTTTTAAATCAATCCATCTAACATGGACTGCCGCTATATTCACTTTCTGTTTATTCCATAGACTGCCCCTTTCCTTTTTTTCTAAGATGAATCTGTGACATAAAAGGCAGCTGGATAGTTTTCTTGCCCTATAAAACTCAACGAAGTCTGACGAACTCAACGGAAGTCTGACAGAATATTCATAAGCATGCATGGAAACTCCGCGCACGTGGAGTTATTATATCGATATATTGTCATGATTATTAGTGATTAAAAACATACTTTTAATAAACTAAATGCATATACTTATATGATTTAGTTATATTAACAGGATTAATAAACAACTAAGTACTTTATAAAGAGATTACAATTCTCAAAGAATTGCTTTAAGTGATAGCCAAGCAAAATTATGACAACGTTTTATATATATATATATATATAAAACGTTGTCATCCCAACAACTATGTGTTAGTTTTATATATATATATATATATAAAACGTTGTCATCCCAACAACTATGTGTTAGTTTGAAATAAATCAAACCACCAACGTAAAACATAACGTAATTTTGTTTGGTGAGAAAACTCTTGCTTGGCTATCACTTAAAGCAATTCTTTGAGAATATATATTCTGAAAGCTCTTGGTGTATCCAGTCCATGACAAAATTGATCATACCCTAAATTAAAATTAAAGTTTTTGAGAAACAAATGACATGATTTTAATAAAGTTTCAATTACTTTTGGGGACATTGGTCCACAACATGTGCACAGACCCAGCAGACATTATTGTGCTGTTAACAATAGCTGTCTCCACGTTGACTGCTTGTGATGCAATAGTCTGTTTGCCACCACTAGAGATTTGTGATAGGTCACTGTGGTGTCTGGCATGTTGCTTGAAGCACATGTTACGTCAGTTTGCATTGCCTGTGATATCCTGCTGTATCCATATGAGATTTCTGTGTAATAGTGACCAAGAACATTCAAGAAGAAAAATCAGGTACTGTGTATTATTTTTTTCCAGGAGATACATGAAACATTACAAAATGTCATGCAAGAAAACTAATCTGGTTTTCTTTGTTATGCTGAAATGCTGAAACCATTATCAACATTACACAATAACAGTCCTTCCCAATCTGGAGAGCTAATATATAACTTACCACATTAAAGTGGTTATTATGTTGTAGAATTGTGAAATACCAGTTATATATTTGTTATTCTACTGGTTGTAAGCTTTATCTAAAGTATACCTAGTTTGTTGAAATATGTTTATAATTTGTTGACTGTTTGTTCAAATTTACATGAACTTTTGACAAAAATAGGTTTAAACATTTTAAGTTTAAAAGTTATGCACAAAACTAATGCTCATTGTCAGTATTACATGTAGTATTGTATTAGTTTAGATTATTTGTCGACAAAATATAAGCTGAACATTGAAATACGAGACTACAAGGTAGCCAATTCTGCCAAATGAGAACAGGATATGACAAAGACAAATATTTTGGCTTAGATATAGAATATGTTTATGTGACGTAATAACAATTTCACTATTGCAGGTCACATATACGTTTTACTTGCTGAATACTGTTTTAATAAGTTTGGAAAATGTATAGGATTTGTCAATGGGGGAGCGATGGTCACATTCAGTCCCTTTATATGGAAAAACCTTCTGTTGCATCCCACTTAATACTCACCAGGAACATCTAAACAAACACCACATTTTGAGGCTCATTAGAGCAATGGTCTATATTTTACAGCCTACAATAATAAAAAAATATAATACTAGTTTTTTATTTCAGACCATCAAATATGTGGATTGTATCGTTTCGTTGTTATATATATAACGTAACTTCGGACGCGTGTTTTATAAAGACGAACGGTTTATTTGAACATCACCATGCAGACCCGCTACACGAGGCTCGGTCAAGGACTCCTGACATTACGTAATGTTGTCCTCTGTCTATTCGATGCCAAGTTAGTGGGAACATAGAAATACAGTAGCGCTACCTAGCGATTATACTAAATTTAAATGACATCGCCACATCTCCTTTCTCAACAATGTACGCATGTACTAGACATTAAGTAAGTGTCCTTGAAGTATACTGTGAATACTTGCTATACTTTCTACAGTCCGTAAAGTGTGATACACAGTAACAAATGTATAACATCTACAGTTCGTAGTCTACATGCCACTTGGGGTTAACTCTATCTCGAGTAGATCTTCGTAGCATCGGTATAGGTGGAGTGGGTTGGTTTGGTGTCCCTGGGCCGTCTCGGATGGGACGTCGTGGTGCCGGCACGGGTCGTGGCAGCGTGCTGTATGACTCCGGACCGCATTGCACGTCAGCTGGTTCGGTCGTCTGGTTTCGCTGAAGTGGCTCGTCCTGATGCGTCGTCTCGATGTCATCAATAGCCGTGTCCATGTTTGGCAGTTCAGCTGTCGACCGCAGTTGACGACGGTTGCGACGGTAGCGCGCGCCGTTCACCTCAACCTCGTAGGATCTGTGTCCCAACACACGGCGACAAAGCCCCAGTGACCAGCGTCGATCACCTGGTAACCTCATTCGGATGTTGTCACCAGCGTGTAGCTCCGTGAGCTTCTTCGTGCCTCGGTTGTAGTGTTTTGTCTGAGCTTCCTTCTGTGAGCCTGGGCGTACTGTGGTATCGCTGGGCGTAATAGCTCCTCAGTTGTCGGCAGAAGGGTCCTTGTACGCCTTCCCATCAGCCGTTGTACCGGCGATGTTCTGATATACTCGTTCGGGGTGTTCCTCCAGTCTAGCAGCGCTAGCAGTGGGTCTTTGTGGTCTTCTCGTGCTTTCTTGAAGAGTGCTTTACACGTCTTCACCGCGTGTTCCGCTTTGCCGTTCGATTGTGGAAACCTCGGGCTAGAAGTGATGTGCTTGATCTTCCATAGTTTCACAAATTCTTTGAAGTCTTCACTTGCGAATTCCGGTCCGTTGTCTGTCATCAAAACAGAAGGTATTCCATGTCGAGCGAATTGCACTTTTAACTGGTTTATTACAGACCGTGACGTTTTCTTGTGTAACTCCGCTACCTCGAAGTAGTTGGACCAGTAATCGACTATGATGATGAACGACTGTCCGTTGAAATCGAACAGATCTCCTCCTAACTTCTCCCACGGACGAGATGGCAGTTCGTGTGGGTGTATGGGCTCACGACACTGCTGTGGCGTGAATGTCTGACAAGTGCTGCATCTGGACACATAGTCTCTGACGTCAGCACTCATCCCCGGCCAGTACAGCACTTCTCTGGCTCGTCGAACGCATCCTCCCATTCCAATGTGGCTGCTGTGTATCTGCTGCAGCATATCCTTTCTCAGTGACTTCGGTACGACCAGCTGCTCGCCTCGAAACACTAGTCCTTCGGCTTCAACCAAGCTGCTGCGCTCGTCATAATATGGCGATGCTGCTTGCGGACATTCTCTTCTCGCAGGCCATCCCTGTCGTATGATCTTGATCAGCGCCTGAGTTTCTTCGTCTGCGGCCACTTTCTCCCTGAACTCGTCTCGTTTCGTCTTGGTTACCGAGATGTTCTCGTGGCTCACTGATTCTAGTGCGCGAATCTCACAGTTCTCATGCTGGCCGCCCTCTGTTGTGTCTCTGTAGGCGCGGCTGAGCGTGTCGGCGATATACATTAGTGTACCTCGCTTGTACTGTACATCTAGGTTGTACTTCTGTAGAGCGAGACACATGCGCTGTAGCCTCTTCGGTGACTTGTGAATCTCTTTCTTGAATACTCTCTTTAGCGGTTCGTGATCTGTTTCAATGACCACGTCTCGCCCATAGATGTACTGATCGAACTTGTCACACGATTGCTAATAGTTCTTTCTCTATTTGTGCGTAACGTGTCTCTGTGTCGGTCAGAGCCCGCGAAGCATACGACACTGGCTGTCCGTTCTGCATTAACACGGCTCCCAGACCACGTTCGCTCGAATCACACTGGATCGTGACCGGTTGCTTGACGTCATAGTAGCGCAATACTGGTGCTTTGGTGACAAGCTGCTTAATGGCATCAATCGCTGCTGTGTGCGAGTTTGTCCAGTTGAACTCTGCGTCTTTGTCATCAAGTCTCCTCAGAGGTTCAGTCATCTCCGAGAGTCGTGGCAGGTACTTAGACAAGTAGTTCACCATGCCTAGAAATCTCTTCAGAGCGGTCACATCGCCTGGCTCCGGCATCTCTCTGATTGCCGATATCTTCGTTGGATCGGGTTTCAGGCCGTCCGGCGTCAGTATGTGACCCATGAAGGGGACGCTTGCATGTCCTCGCTTCATTTTGCTGCGGTTCAGCTTCAGCTTCTATGCTCGGCACTTCTCGAAGAATGCGCGCTCATTGTCTTCTAGACTCTGATTTACCTCTTGCTCCGTCTTGCCGAATCCCGCTATTAGAAAATCGTCTGCGATGACCTCTATTCCGTCAAGGTCTTCAACGAATTCGTGCATCGTTCTCTGCCAGACTTCCGGCGCTGAGCTTATTCCGAAAGGCATGCGTGTCCAACGAAACCTTCCAAAGGGCGAGTTGAAAGTCGTTTTGAAGCTCGACTCCTCGTCCAGACGCTTCTGCCAGAATCCCTCCTTGGCATCGAATACGCTGAACTTCTTTGCATCAGTCAGACGTGTCGCGATCTCCTCGATCGTCGGCATCTGGTAGTGCTCGCGACAGATCGCTCGGTTTAAGTCTCTTGAGTCGATACAGATCCTCAACTTATCGGGCTTGACGACAACAAGCATGCTCGACACCCAAGCTGTAGGCTCGGTGACTGGCTTGATGATTCCTCGCTGCACCATCTCATCAAGTTTCTCCTTGATTCTCGCTCTCAACGGCACTGGCACACGACGAGGTGGGTGTATCACGGGAGTAACACTCTCGTCTGTGACGATGTGGTATTCGCCAGGCAGCTCGCCCAGACCTTCAAAGACATCTTTAAACTCTGTGAGTAGATCGTTTTTTTCTTTCACTGCTGCTCGCACCGCTTTCCTCAGCGATGATCGTGGGGCTGGATGTGGACTGTCACTGTAGCCTGACGACACGCTCGTTCCTGACGTGTCGCTCACTGCGTGCACGTTTCTGCCGCTGTCGTTGATCATCACGAAACCCATCTCTGTGCAGGTCTTCAATGACAACAGTGGAATAAAGTCATCGTTCGTGATGTTAAAGGTCAAATTGCTTTGTTTGCCTTGTCGCCATACCGGAAGTGTCACCCAACCAAGTATCTGGTACTTTTCTCCAGTGTACGTCCTGATGTACTTGTGGGTACAGTGTTGCAGCTTCTTCATTTGGCGGTCCCTTGTCGCTCTGCAGTACGTCTCTCGTGGAAGCACGTTGCATTCTGCTCCAATGTCCATTTGGAACAGAACCCGGTTACTTGGTCTCCGAGATCCAACTTCCACTGTGATGACTGCCTTCGACGCTCTGTCTCCAACAAAACCGACGAAGAAGATTTCCTTTGTCGTGCGGACGGTTGACGCCGTCGCCTTGCACTTGAGCTAGAAATGGTTCTTCTTTCCGCACTTACGGCACGTTTCGCCGTATGCGGGGCACTCTCTTTTAGCATGGCGATGTCCACAGAACTTGCAGTCTGGTTGATGCTGCTCCGTTGGTGCTCTTGGCTTCGGTGTGGTGAACCTTTGCTGTGTGCGGTTGTGTGGTGTGCTGGCTGCTTGTCGCGTATGCCGTTTCCTGACGAAGCTGACATCCTGCGTGGCACCGTGCATAACCTGCAGCTGAGCACTCGTTTGCTCGGCTGCCTTGCAGATGTCGATGGCTTTCTCCAGGGTAAGGTCATTCATGCGCAACAGCCGCTCACGCATCTTGTCGTCACGCAAACCCAACACAAGCCGATCGCGGATGATCTCGTCTGGTGTGATGTCTTCATGTGCACAGTTCTTCGCGATGGTTCGTAGATCCGTGACGTAAGCTGATATCGTTTCGTCGACCGCCTGGTTCCGGTTGTTAAACCGATACCGTTCGTAGATCACTTGTGTGCGTGGTTCACAATATCTATCAAACTGCGCTAGCACATCGGTTACACACTGTTCATTTTGACTGTCCACCCAAGTGAATGTGTCATACACTTTTGCCGCATCCTCTCCTATCACAGACAGAAGTGTGGCGACGCGAATTAAGCCTTCTTGCTTATATATGCCAGTAGCTATTTCATAGCGCTGCCATATTTTATGCCATTGCTTCCAGTTTGTGGCCAGATTATTGTCCATAATCAATGGTCGCGGGGGTGATATGTTTGCAGGGGGTATCAACATCACCGTTGCACTTGCCCCACACCCGGTAGTGTCGGCTGTGTTTGACTCGGCCATGCTGTACAGTCTGTGTTGTAGTAGAATCAAAAGGTCACGTACCTTTGGTTGTCGCACGAGTCACATCAACGCTCGACAAGCCTACCGCGATGTCTGCATTGCGCTGTCAGTTGGCGTGATTTCAGTCACGGCGAAAATTTTCAAAGTTCACTTTTGCAAGCTGCGTGCTTCAATGCAAAGTTCGTCAATAACACATGCTGATCCTGGTTCGTTAACCGACGATATGACGGGACATCTGACACCATGTATCGTTTCGTTGTTATATATATAACGTAACTTCGGACGCGTGTTTTATAAAGACGAACGGTTTATTTGAACATCTCCATGCAGACCCACTACACGAGGCTCGGTCAAGGACTCCTGACATTACGTAATGTTGTCCTCTGTCTATTCAATGCCAAGTTAGTGGGAACATAGAAATACAGTAGCGCTACCTAGCGATTATACTAAATTTAAATGACATCGCCACATGTATAGCATTACATCTCAGCAGTCTGTTTCGTATCATGTAGGAATCTCACTATAATCGAGCTAGCTTACGCACGTGTGCATGCGTGTATGTTAACGTTTTCATCGTAGACTACTTGCCAAACTTTCAGGGATTAATCTACGACATCTTCAAAGAAAAACAACACCTATAATAGATTGCCTTGTATATATTTTCAAAGTTTCCCATTACTTACAGGTTTTGTAACGATTTAGGATTTGTACCAGACTTAATTGATTAATAAAGGTGGGTCCGATCCAGGCGATTGGTCGGCCGATCAGTTGATTACGTTGTAAGTAACACGCATTGCGAATTATGGTTTGATGTACATCATTTAAAAACTCTCTGGGAAACTGTCTTTCTATGTCTGTGTGAATGAAGCATCACCCAAAGGATGAGCATTTTGCTAGTTGTTATAAGCAATGGCAAATTGCTATTTGCTTTTCTACAACTTACCCATAAAGCACATATGCAAATAAAAAAATATTGATTACTAGAATAGAATCTCGGTTAATCATAAGTAAAATCTTTGACACAACATGTTACTCTTAATATACAAGTCTCACTTGGATCGAATGTCAGCCTCATCCGATCAGACTAAAGTTACAAATGACATGTCCAAGATACTTACATGAGGTGGCAAAGTCTAACGTCTTTTCTCCAAAGGTCATTTCCCTAACAAAATTTGCATTTCTAGAGTCAAAGCTAGTACACGACCAGGGATTTATTAGTATTATATTAAATGTTGTGTTCACATCCATATATGTAACATTAATTTAGCATACATATATCAAGAATGCTTGAAGTCCTTTGGTAGAAGAAGCTACAACGAAATCCTTAGAATATAGATTACTATGATAATATTAGGCTATGAAATTGTTGACTTTGTACATGTTGCTTGACATTTTAGAGGGCCCTTTATTATAGGGTGGGTCCAAATATCACCGGGTCCATATTTTATATGACACCAGTCTAAAGCCTCTTTGTCAAAAGCCCTCCGGTCACGAGACCACATCAATTGAGATGTCAGTCATTAGTTAAAAGCACTCCATCCTTAACTAGAAAATGGTCAAAAGCTCCCATCCTTAACCTATAAAAAGGAATTAATGCAAAGGAAAAGGGTTGTTGAATACAGAATTAGAGGTAAATAAACCTCAGGTATTAAATTTAATCAAGTTATTTTTAGACAAGGTACATTTAATTTAATTTAACAAATATAAAATAACTTAGTCAGCTCAAAACAACTGTTTGAATAGTTTCAATGTCCAGCTAGTGACAATACTAATGACAGCTAGAAATCAATGTCCAGCTAGTTAGAATACTAATGACATTTAGGAAACAATATATTGAAATAGAAGATATAAAGTCATACATTGGCGTTCTTCAAGGCTCAATACTCGGTCCACTATTGTTTGTTATATATATTAACAATTTCTCACAAGCCAGTCGTAAGTTCGATTTCATTATGTATGCAGATGACACTACACTATTTAGTTCTTTAAACTCTTTTAGTGACAACATACATACAATCCTCAATAAATGAAGAACTCTCTAAAGTTATTGAAATTTATAAATTATCGCTGAATAAAAATAAATCAAAACATATCATTTTCCATATGCCAAATAAACGCGTAACGACTGTCACACCTAAAATAGATTATATAAATATTGAAAAAGTAGACGAATTTAACTTCTTTGACTTTAGACTCAAACTTAAATTGGAAAACAAACACTGAAAAATATCAAATAAATGTTCCAAAATAATTTACATATTGAATATATTAAAATACGTACTACCAGTGCAAATAAAAGTGTTATTATATAACTCGTTACTATTATCTCACATTAATTATTGCTTTATGGGGTTATCAGGGAAACATAATCATGAAAATCCAAAAGAAAGCAATGCAAATAATAACATTAAGCAAATGTAACTCACATACTGAACCACTTTAAAAAATTAACGTATTAAAAGTTGAAGACATCTTAAAGCCATAAGAGTTAACATTTTACGTCACATATATTCACAAAAATCTACCGGATTATTTATTAAAATGGTAAATTGTCCCAAAAGATAAGATACACAACTACGACACTCGGAAAACACCAAATATACATACTTTCAGAACTAAGCATGACTTTGCAATGAAATGTTTGAAATACAACTTACCACACGCTATAAATAACACTCCCGATTTAATTAAACATAAGATATACACACGCGTTTTTCAATATATGTGATAAATTATTTGTTACAAAAATACTATTATAGGTGCACACTATCAAACTGTTATACATGTCAGCAAAATATATAATAAATGAAATATTGAGAATGTGTAATCGATTACAATGACACTAGCGTAAGAGTGTACACATGCGTACACGTACAAGCAAAACAAAAAATAATAACTTGTAAGCACGAACGCACATACGCACGCACACACACACACACACACACACACACACAACCACACATACTTGAGATGGATTTTATTGTTGATTAAAAGGACCTATGTTATTATTAACGTAAATGGGGTGGCTCCTATGATAGCGACATTTTGTCTTTATAGGAGTCACCGACCCCGTCTGGTATATATTATGTTTCAAATATAATAATTATTTTTGTTCTGCAAATTACCGAATTACAAACGAATGATGTATCATGCGTATAGGTAAATTTGTGTTTGTATATGTTTGTTTTTTTGAAAAACAAATTGTAATTGTTATACATATGGGGTCAATAAATTGCTTCGCGTTTATTCGTTCGTTCGTTGGTGTCAGTCAGTGATCAATGAGCTGGGTGATAAGTTAATGCAAGTGTGACAGAGATTATGTAAGAGTTGACCGTGCGCATGCGTCAGGTGTAGTCGAATCCGTTTTATCGCACCGATATTTACCGATATTACCGGTTGTGTTTCGCGTGTCCGATACAATGACAATTAAAAAACTTAATCAGATGGTTAACGATATTTGTTTTGTAGAGTACAGTTATAAACGTCCAAATGGGATAGTGTGCATTAAAGCCCTGCGCGGGGCGGGTTTTGGCCAAAAAAAATTGGATTTTTGTTGTTGTTGCGGTGCAGTGCGGGTTAAGTTTCAATTTGTGCGGGGCGGGGCGGTCTGCGGGCTAGTAATTTCTTCATGCTGATTTTTGTAACTCACTAATGGCCACCAGTTACTCAAAGGTGGGACATTCTTTAAGCTAATTAATTGGGGATTACCAGATTGCCCTTTTGTTTATGTTTAAACAGTGTTATGATAACATGTGCTGGCCTGCCTTGCCAGCTTCAGTCAGGTGTGATTAGTGGCTTCTTCCAGGAGGAAGTATCAGTTCAGGCTATCAATCTGTTTGTATAATTAAGCCACCAGGATGTCCATAAAGAGCAGTTACCCCACCGATTAGACAGGAAATGCCTTTGATGTGAGGAGACTGGAGATCATGCCACTTGGCACTGGCTGACAATGCCTAACTGCTAAGAACAAGAACTGTCAGTCTTCCTCTGTAGAAGTAAGATGGCTCAAGTTAAACTGCCTTCTACACTAGTATAATCCGGTGCCAGTAGCCTGGTCCATAGGGGATTTTGAGCCTGTTATATGGACATGTGAAAACCCTCTCAACAATCAGTAGTAGTCTACGATCAGAAAATATAAATTGCTAACTAATTCTAATATCAGCAGATTGCAAATTGCAACACTGCCTTTGTGCACCAGACTCAGCCTTTGAACAACTCGTGTTCATGCAGTACAATGGCAAATAGATTATAAGATGATAGGATGCCACTGAAATTAATGCCAGCGGTGTAAATTTCATTGTTCCTCATAAAAAAATGATCAACTGCCATTGCATATTCACTTGTGCTGAGTTATATCAATTAGATTAATTAATAATTTTAAAATACGTTAACATTTTTACTCGTACTTTTACTTTGCCCCAGGTCTGCTTATCACCTTCAGGCATTTACATTATAATGACAAGGGTTCTATTTTTCTTAAAGATGGAATTCCAAGTACGACATGGTTGTCACCCAGCGCCGTGCATTTGTTAATATTGTAAACAACAACGATTAATAAAGAGGATACATTTTTAATGATTCCATGTCATCTGTTGTGGGCTGCGGGGCGGGTGCGGGCTGACTTTTGACTAATTACTGCGGGGCGGGGCGGGGCGGGTTGCGGGCCAAGTTACTGCGGGGTGGGGCGGGCTGCAGGCCAGGATGTGGCAAAATATGCGGGGCGGGGCGGGCTGCGGGCTGAGTTGTAATATGCGGGGCGGGCTGCGGGTCAAATGACATAGTTGCGGGGCGGGTGCGGGCTCAGATTTCCAGCCCGCGCAGGGCTTTAAGTGTGCATATATCAACTGCCCGGATGTTGTCCACAAGCCAGCATATAATTAGCATATTCATGATGGTTGACCAATCTCACATCTCCTCTCTTTTGAAAAAGTTTGAATGTCCTTTAATATTAAGCTTAGAATACCTGTTAAAAAAGAAAGTATAAATTAACGCAAATCCAATGTGTTGTTATTGTGCACACACAACTGACTATAGAACTAAACTAAGCAGCTTGTCGCTGACAATGTCCACAAGCTACAAGTCCATGCGTCTGGATGCAGTGACGATGCGTCCTGAGCATGTCACGTATCCGGTGTCAGTAGGCCTTACCCGATGGGCTCACTGTACCTGTAAACATTTTAGCTTGGCCTGAAGTGGCTTGGTCACTGCTTCATCTTGTGTGTCCTACTTCATCTGCGCCTTGGTCGTCGTTGTTGTCACGCATGAAATTGAAGCGCTCACCAGTAGTTCTGATGTGCTTACGATTACGCCTGTACGTTGCGACACTGGTGTGTTCCAAGAGATATGATCGTGGTTCGGCTTCCTTGGAGGTGAAGAATGCAGGAGTCCACCTCTTGGTGATAGGGTCTTGAATTCGCACACTTTGGTTGGGGATCAACTCGCCGAGTGGTCGACACGCATGTCATACGCGGCTTACTTCGGAAGTCGCGTAAGTCCCTCTGAATGTACTCGTCAACCCGGCAGTGTTGACGGCGGGAAGGTTTGCTTGCGTCCGAACATGAGCTCTGCTGGCTATGGCAGTTTGGGACCTATTAGTGTGGTCCTTAAACAGAGCATGGCCAAGTGTGCATCTTAGTCGGCTTCCAGTGATTTTGCAACGTCCATTTGATTACGCCTACAAATCGCTCAGCCTTCCAGAAAACGAGGACTGCTGGTGACATGCTTGAAATAATTGTATTTGTGTTTGTTAAATCACTGGATGCGCATTGAGGAGCGTTGACGGATGTAACCGTCTGAGGGACCCCGAATTCAGCGAATATGGATCGTATGCAGTCTTGCACTTCACTGGGGCATCTGCATGTCAAGGGAATCTGGGCATCCAACCAAAATGACGTTCTTCAGCGCGACTAAGACGAGGTCATGCGACGTCAAATCCCGGATTTGTTCCAACCATGTTGTCGACACGTTGATGATCTCATGCACTATAATGTCCATGTCTGGAATCTCGTCACCTGCGATTGGCAACCGAGATAGTGCGTCAGCCACAGGAATGTTCTTTCCTGGTACATACTTGTTCTCAAAGCCGTAGGGCTGAATTCTGAGTAGCATACGCTGGAACCTGGGCGGTGCCTGTGAAATGTTTTTCTGTGGTCCGATTCGACAACCACTTTTCTTCCATATACATAGTGTTGGAAACGCTCTAGTCCAAACAACACCAACATTTCTCGGTCAATGTTGCTATAATTCGAATCGGGGTCTGTCAGACTTTTGAATGCATATGCCACAGGTCGACCATACACCACTCGTGCTGGCATTTGTCTGCACGACCACAAGTTTGCCTCCATCGAAGTAACCTAGTACTTCTGGCGAGCTGATGGTCTGTTTAACTAGGTCGAAAGCTTTCTGTTGTTCACGATTGCCACGTGTACTCAACGTCCTTCTTCGTTAAGTCTCGCAGTGGTGCTGTTACACTTACGAGATTCCTCGTGAATCTAGCCAAGTAGTTTCCAATACCTAGTACTGACTGCATCTCTGAGACTGATTTCGGTGACGTTATGTGTGTTATAGCCTTGATTTTATCAGGGTCTGGTTTAAGGCCTTTGTCTGAGAGATAATGTCCGTAGAACTTAACCCGCGGCTGCTTTAAGAAACACTTGTCTTCGTTGTACTTGATGCCGAACACCACGATGTCGTCTGTGATTGCAACCATACCTGACAGGCCTTCAAACGACATGTCAAACTTCTTCTCAGTTCTTGAATACATCTTGGGGGATATCAGACCAATCGGAAGTCGTTTGAAGCAGTAACGTCCAAATGGTGTGTTGAATGTCACCAGGACCGTTGTCGTTGTCCAGCTTCACGTTCCAGTATCCAGTACGAGCGTCCAGAATACTGAACACTGGCGTTTGTTAAACGTGGTAGCACGTCGTCTAGCGTCGGTGTAGTGTAGTGTAGTGTAGTGTAGTGTAATGTAGTGTAGTGTAGTGTAGTGTAGTGTAGTGTAGTGTAGTGTAGTGGTGCTCACGCTTAACACAACGGTTGAGATCTCGCGGGTCGAGGCAGATCCTCAAATCGCCATCTCCCCTCGTGGCGCATACAACATTGCTGACCCAGTCGGTCGGTTCATCAACATTGCGGACAATGTCGTTGTCCATCATTCGCTTCAATTCCTTCTTGAATGGTGCACGCAATGCCTCTGGGATTCGCTTAGGCGAATGTATCCTCGGCTCTGCATCTGGCATCACCGTCACACGGTGCAGACCGGGAAGAGCGCCAATCCCTCCAAAACACGCTGACTCCCTTTGCACTACGTCACGTTTGTGGTCACCTGTCTGTGCGCCATAGGGGATCAGTGGATGCAAGGTGTCTGTCCGTAGAGAATGTCCCTGTCTCTCAGAGATGGCATTAATGCCGCTGTTGCCTTAACAACTGTCACATGACTGTTGACAGTTCAATGTCACCAGTCCTAATTTGACACAAGAGCTCAGTCTCAGTGATGAAAAAGGATTATAGCAGTGGTGTCCCCGTGTGAACATTGTATCTCACACAGTCCATATTGTTTGATTGGTGTCCTCCCATTTGCTGACAAGATGAGATTGGTTTTATGTAGCCTTGCAGGAACACCGTCCCCAACTGCTCATACACGCGCATTGGCATAACATTTGACTACGCACCGGTGTAAATTTTATATTTGAGGCTGACAATTTCCTTGTGCGGCTTAACGTAGATATTGGCAAATGCGTGATCGCCTTGCACAACACCACTCTTTACCGATTCGATGGTAATACACCTTGTGTGTTCACAGTAGGTGAGGACATCAACAGTGTCGACGCAGACCATGTCAAAACCAAACCCACTGTTTTCGTTGTTCGTCCCTTGGGACGTGTCCCGTCCCCGTCCTGTAAAGTGTGTATTTTGCGCCGTCCTTTCCACGTCACAATGTAATATACATCCCGTTTTGCGCTATGATGCCCATACATATGTTGTATACGGTGTTCGCGCTGTCGCGAGCGCTGTCGCGAGATCGTCTCCGCACAGTCCAGGCGGTGTCAATGTCGACGACTTATTGGTTGTCCTGCCAGTCAGCATCTGTTTTGCGTGCCGTACGCAAAGTTGTTTTTATCCATCGATTATGTCGATTTCTTCACTCGATCACGTCACAGGGTCACCATGTTGTGTCTCGCGTGTCAATACAATAACTAACAACTTAATCAGACGGACAAAGATACTTGTATTGTAGAGGCAGTTATAAATATGTTATAAAGTGCATGTATGAACTGCCCGGATGTTGTAAAAGTAAAGTAAATGTAAATTCTTATATAGCGCAGTATCCAGTTCTCAGGACTGCTCAAAGCGCTTTACACTTTACTCCCTGGTAGACCTGTTCACTCGAACACCATCTCGACTTCTCTGGGAAGCATTCAGCGACGCTGCAATTAATGCGCGAAGACTGTTCGTACACAAATATCCACCGCTGTCTATAGCCAGGTACTCACTCATACAGCTGAGTGAACTGGAGCAACGTGTAGTGAACGAATTTGCCCAAGCTTCGACACCGCCGCACAGGATTCAAACCTGGGTTCTCTCGATTGAGAGTCCGAAGCTCTTACCACTGCATACTCAATAAACTGTGTAACAATACGTGAGTGCATAGACTGCACACAGGGATGTATCTACCAAATATCGTGTTAGCTCAGTTTCTGTTTGACTCTTGAACCAGTGTGAGCTGGTTCAACATACACACATGTAAATATATATATTATTTATAACCACCAGAACGCAAAGCAGAATCATATTAATTCAAGATGCACTTTTAAATCTACAATTTTCATGCTTCACGTATACAAATTACCTTTAGACTTTTTAACGATTCCAAATCTGAGACCTTTCAGCTTGACCGCTTCCAAAACAATCACAATGAGAACTACAACGTCATCGTCAAACCCTGACAATATATCAACTCTGCCACAACCCACTACATGTACAGTCCTATCTGGAAAACTATTGACACTTTAAAATGTTTTAAATCCAGTAGGTCCACCAGATTACTAGTCATTCCACCACCACCCAGACCCAGTACAGACAGGATAACAACTAAACCCACTCTTCTGCTATGCATCATACTATCAGGAGATGTCCAAGTAAATCTAGGCCCCACTAAATGTTACACATATAAAAAATCAATAAAATCCAATGGACCCCGCCTAACGTGGTGACTGCAACAGGAAAATGCACATCAAAGGTGCTGGAATATCCCTACATGACTACAATAACACGTACAGAAACCTAAACACACCATCCAATTGCTCAACACCCTGTGCCATTTGTTACAGGGAAGTCCTAAATGATCACATGCAATACAAGGCGACCACTGCCAAAACTAGATACACACCCTGCTATACAATAAATGACAATGAATATAAAAGATTAATTAATTTATCATGCGTGTGGGCTTGCCCCAAATACAATAATAATGTCAACTTCTAAAAATTCCCTACATAGCCGAAACTCAACATCCAGTGTTTGGACCAAATCCCCGAAATGCATCAACACATGAACAACCCAGGAAAACCAAGCGAAACACACTGAGTGGTATTCTGATAAACACCAACAGTGAAGAGCATTGAAAAGCAACCCAACTAAAGGTAACGATCCAGTCAAACAATCCCGACATTATATTCCTAGTCGAAACCAAAGTAGATGAAAACTATCCCACCTATTCATTTCTACCACCAAACTATGATGCTTTCAGAAAAGACAGAAATGTCCATGGTGGCGGAGTACTAATAACCTTTCATGAGGATATCATTGCAGAACCATTTCCAAACCTTAACTCCAATTGTGAACTAGTATGGACAAAAATTCCTTCCTGATATCAATTGGCGCAATCAACAAACCACAAGCAATAAAACTGCCAGCAAACACATCAAACTACTAAAAATATTGAGTGAATTTGGATTGCAAAATATCAAAATATGGTGAATGACCCCACACGAATCGATTCTGATAATATCCTTGACTTAATATCCACCTCAAATCCGTCCATAATCGTTAACACCCACACCACTCCCGGCATCACTGATCAGGAAGCCGTATCCTTCAGTGTCAATCTAAACCCAATTCACAACAGGAATCCATCACACAAAGTATTTCAATACAAATCCGCAGACTGAGGCAAACTTAAAGATGGCATAACCCAATAAACAAAAGAATACTTTGACATGGATCCCAACTCTTGGGACATTAACACAAACTTGATCTTTTTTTGGACACTTGTCATACTGATCAACAATACAATCCCTAGTCGTAACACCAAAACAAAACCCCACCTCCTCTGGATAACATGGAAAATAATAATAATGCAATGAAAACGCAACAAAAGCCACACAAAAACAAAACAAAAAGACTTAATAGTGACTGAGAAAAGTTGAAAGAACTCAGAAGGCAAGCCACTATGGCTGCAGCCAAATCTTACAAAGATTATGTAAACAACAACATTGGAGACAGCTTAAAAACAAACCATACACAATTCTGGTCATTCATCAAAGCATACAAACGAGAAAACATTGGCATTCCACAATTGCAAATAAACGAACAACCAATCATCAATGATCATGACACAGCAAATGCAAAGAACATGCAATTTAGTTCTGTGTTCACTCAATAAATCTACCCTATCCCCCAATCACTACCGTCCTCTTACCCTAATATATGCCCACTCTTGAAATCTGGATAGCTGAAGTAATCAAGTAACTGAAAAATCTAAACCAAGACAAAGCTATTGGCCCAGATGAGCTCCCAGCCAGAGTCCTTAAAGAAACTGTAGAGGAAATAGCTCCAATTATCACACACATCTTCCATCAGTCACACACCACATGCAAACTCACCAATATCACTAATGACTTCACATCCTTTGTGAAGTCATGGAACACTTAATTACTGGAAACTTGGGCAACTTGCATCACCGACATAGTTTTCAAATCCTCTAAGTCATAGACATGATTAAAACAACCCTTGTGTGGATGAAATGGGATAAAGGTTGAAGTGCAGGTAGAATATCAAACGTGTTCTCTTAGCAGATTATGGACCAGGTATGGGACAATTAACTGGAAAGGTTAATTAATTAAAGTGAAATTTACTCAACAAAATTATATTAAATTAAATTAACCTTGTACAATCCATGAAATTAAATTAACCTGTCATTATTTCAATTAAATTATATTAACGTTCAGTTAAGTTAATAATTATATTTCAAAACAAGGTAAATAAAGAAGCCACTCTAAGCTAAGGAGGTATCCCAATCTGTAACATGGCAAGGAAGCTCCCAACCAGCAAATCCCATTGGACCAATGAAGTTAAGCCAGGACTTTTTGATTGGACCATGATTGGTTTCCCTCATTGAACAAATGATTATGTCAGCTCTGCGCTGGGTATAATGCCAATGATAACTTTATTAGCCCTGTGCTGGCCCAACGATTGGACTAGTGAAGGAGATTCCAATAAAAATGACATTGAGATGCCAATGAAATTCCAGTGAGACGCCTATGAGAAACCAATGAGATTCCAGTGAAATTCAAAAGAAATATCTTTTGTACGCATTGTATATGTAGTTATACTACAATCATACAACAAGCTAACAGTCAAGTATACAGTAAAAGACCATTCACCAATTTCTTCTAGGCAACAGCACAGACGATCCATTGAGTACAGTTGGCTATCTCCACCAGGAGAAAACAAAACATAAAGTTGCATGTCGTGGGCATATAGGTGATATTCTAAGCCGAATTTCTTGATGATGTCGCCAAGTGGTTTAATAAATGCAGTGAACAGCAATGGCCCAAGTACGGAGCCTTGCGGTACACCAAATGGCACCGCAGTTGGGGAGGAATTGACACTTTCAATATGAACATACAAATATTCATATATAAATATCCAAATAAGTGAACTTGAAGCAATGTAGAGTGAACAAACTTGCCTAAAGGTCGACACCACAGCACAAAATTGACACCTCGACAAATTGTTTGACAGAATGACAGACAGACAGAGAGGGAAAGAGAGTGTGTGTGAGTGTGTAAGAAAGAGAGTGTGTGAGAGAGAAACAAATAGACACAGAGAGAGGGCGATAGAGGGAGAGGATGAGAACGTGAGTGAGAGGGCAAGAGAGCGAGTGAGACAGACAGATAGACATACAGAGAGGGTGAGAGAGAGGGGGTGAGACAGAGAGAGGAGGAGAGGGAGAGAGTGAGGGAGGGAATTAGAGTGTGATTGAGGGAGATATGAAGGGAGTTACGTTAAAATTAAATCGCAAAAAATCACTGCCAGTTACACTGTTCCAAATATATGTTATTTCACTGGCAATACATTCTACCACTTAACCTCATAATGTGCCTAATCTATTGCATTCAATTCGCATCAAAATGTTTTTACGAATCTCAAAAATTTCATTTGATATGTACTATATTTTATTTTTGTACAATTAACCAAACACACAACACAACAAAAGCATGTGGTATGTGGCCAGAAGCGACACACTGTGGACTGGACAAAATAGTACAGCCAGCAATGAGAGAAGACTGCGCCACTGTGTGGAGCCATTCAATTTTATTTTGTATTTAAATAATAGACACCAAGCATTTTGATATACCTTAGCAAAAAATCTACAGAATTGTGAGAGTGTGTGAGTGTGTAAGAAAGAGAGTGTGTGAGAGAAAAACAAATATTCACAGAGAGACGGCGATAGAGCGAGAGAACATGAGTGAGAGGGCAAGAGGGTGAGTGAGAGAGGGAGACAGACAGATAGACAGACAGAGAGGGTGAGAGAGAGGGGGTGAGACAGAGAGGGGGAGAGGGAGAGAGGGAGGGAAGGAATTAGAGAGTGAGTGAGGAAGAGATGAAGGGAGGTAGGAGTGAGAGACATAGGGAGGAAACACACCACCCTTCGAACTGCAAACAAATCTCCAATGCTCCCTCGCCCCACTTCCTCTGTCAAGTCAAATATCTGAGTCTGAGAGTCTGGTAATGACACACTGTGGACTGGACAAAATACTACAGCCAGCGAGGAGAGAAGAGTGTGCCACTGCGTGGAGCCATTCAATTTTATTTTGTATTTAAATAATAGACACCAAGCATATTGATATCCCTTAGCAAAAAATCTGTAGAATTCTATAGGATATATGCTATAAGAAATATAACAGGATTTATGCTGTGAGAAGAGAGTGTGTGTGAGTGTGTAAGAAAGAGAGTGTGTGAGAGAGAAACAAATAGACACAGAGAGAGAGCGACAGAGGGAGAGGATGAGAAAGTGAGTGAGAGGGCAAGAGAGTGAGTGAGAGTGGGAGACAGACAGATAGACAGACAGAGAGGGTGAGACAGAGAGAGGAGGACAGGGAGAGAGTGAGGGAGGGAATTAGAGTGTGATTGTGGGAGATATGAAGGGAGTTACGTTAAAATTAAATTGCAAAAAATCACTGCCAGTTACACTGTTCCAAATATATGTTATTTCACTGGCAATACATTCTACCACTTAACCTCATAATGTGCCTAATCTATTGCATTCAATTCGCATCAAAATGTTTTTACGAATCTCAAAACTTTTATTTGATGTGTACTATATTTTATTTTTGTACAATTAACCAAACACACAACACAACAAACGCATGTGGTATATGGCCAGAAGCGACACACTGTGGACTGGACAAAATACTACAGCCAGCGAGGAGAGAAGAGTGTGCCACTGTGTGGAGCCATTCAATTTTATTTTGTATTTAAATAATAGACACCAAGCAGATTGATATCCCTTAGCAAAAAATCTGTAGAATTTTATAGGATATATGCTATATGAAATATAACAGGATTTATGCAGAGCAACAATGCAAGTCCAGTATAGGTTGAAATATGCCATGTGCCAGCAGTATGAGTCATACAGGAGCACAGACAGGACATTCCTCTTTTAACTATGGTCCATATTTTACAGTCTACAATAATAATAGTATAGTATTAATTTTTTTAAGATATCAAAATAATAAATAGATTGATAAAATAAGTAAATTAAAAAATTAGACAAAGGTAAGATCGAAAGATGCCACCGTTTTGACACGATTATACAGTGCATGTTGCTAATTGCATTGTTCTGTATAATGGTATTCACTGTCTCTTGTCAATCGTACTCATTAAATTCAAACTGGCATTTCTGATGACACATTTACCTGAGTTTACTGACCTTGACATCATGCAGAAAAAAGGTATGTATTTTAGTATATCATAAACTGTTCCATCACAATAAAAAAGGTAAATTTTTATATAACTCAATATCCAGTCCTCAGGACTGCTCAAAACACTTTACACTTTACTCCCTGACAGACCTGTTCAAACAAACACCATCTCGACTTATCTGTGATGCATTCAGCCATGTTGCAACTAAAGCGCGAAGATGATTCGTACACAAATATCCACCACTTTTGATAGCCAGGTACTCATTCATACAGCTGAATGAACTGAAGCAATGTAGAGTAAACAAACTTGCCCAAGGTTTGACACCGCCACACAGGATTCAAACCCGCGTTCTTTCAATCGAGAGTCTGGTCTGGAGCTCTTACCGCTGCGCTACTGCGATCAACACAAAAGAAATATTACCAAGAACAGTTGTATTCACAAATTATAGCTCCAAGGACGGTAGCATTGGCAAATCATAGAAATTTTAGGAAAAAACCTTGTGACATTGACCTTCGATGATCATGGAACCTCTTCAGTTGATTGGGCATACCAAAAACTATCATAATGCATACCAAACTAATCTGAATCGGCCTATAATTACCTGGACAATTTAGCATAACCCTGAATTCGGTTAACGATTTTTCCATCAATCCGTGTGGCTCAATGCTTAAGTGCATAGGAATAGTACGTGCGATTTTACCACCGACACGTGTGTGGGAGATCACAGTTCAATCCTGACAGCAAAGGTTTCAAAGGTATTTTTGTTTATTAAAATAATATTATATTACCGGGAAATTACAGTTTCTGCTGATCTTGTATGTTTTTTATTTTCACTTATCCAGAAAAGCCACAGGTTGTCTTCACATATATAATTATGATTTACTATTCTACAGTACTTAGCAAAGGGAATAATCTTCAAATTAATCAGTGCAATAAACCAACATTGCCAATATAAAATAGTGTCTAAGGAAGAATTGTACCGATTAATAATGGTAATCCGCATGCTGCCTCGAAAAACAGTGTAATATCGCTAAAAAACAACTTTAACACAAACTCCATTATAAAATTCCTTCTGTGTGACTGGGGCATATCATATGAAACGTAGAAACTACATTTTCATTACTAAAATAGAGAGAGAGAGAGATAGACAGACATAGAGAGACAGGCACAGAGAGAGGATAGAGAAAGAGAGAGACTAGGAGGGAGAGAAGGAGGTAGAGAGAGATGGAAGGAGCAAGACATACTGGCAGAGAGGGAGGGAGAGTGACAGACAGACTGAGAGGGACAGAGAGGGAGTGAGAGGGAGGGAGAGAGAATCAGATAGAGAGAGGGAGGGAGAGAGAGAGAGGAGAGAGAGAGAGAGAGAGAGAGAGAGAGAGAGAGAGAGAGAGAGAGAGAGAGAGAGAGAGAGAGAGAGAGAGAGAGAGAGAGAGAGAGAGAGAGAGAGAGAGATGGGAGCGAGGGAGGGAATGAGAGAGGGAGAGAGAGAGCAAATGAGAGGGCGAGCGAGATTGACAGAGAGGAGGTTTTCATCCACATAAGAGAAAGAGATATTTAGGAAGAGAAGAAAGGAAGAGAGAGAGGGAGAGTGAATTTAATAAAAAGAGATAGAGGGAGGGGAGAGAGAGAGAGAGAGGAGAGAGAGAGAGAGGTAGAGTGAATTTAATGAAAAGAGATAGAGGGAGGGGGGAGAGAGAGAAAGGAGGGAGTGAGAAAGAGAAAGTGGGAGAGGGAGAAAGGGAGGGAGGAAGAATCACAAAGGCAGAGGGAGGAAGGATGAAACAGAGGGGGGAGCTAGACAGAAAAAGAGGAGGGAGGGACAAGAAAGGGAAGGAGTTAGAGAGCGGGGGAAGGAGGGGGGAGAGAAGGAGGGAGGGATGGAGAGTTACAGACAGACAGAGAGGGAGAGAATGACAGACAGACAGAGAGGGAAAGAGAGTGTGTGTGAGTGTGTAAGAAAGAGAGTGTGTGAGAGAGAAACAAATAGACACAGAGAGAGGGCGATAGAGGGAGAGGATGAGAAAGTGAGTGAGAGGGCAAGAGAGCGAGTGAGAGATGGAGACAGACAGATAGACATACATAGAGGGTGAGAGAGAGGGGGTGAGACAGAGAGAGGAGGAGAGGGAGAGAGTGAGGGAGGGAATTAGAGTGTGATTGAGGGAGATATGAAGGGAGTTACGTTAAAATTAAATCGCAAAAAATCACTGCCAGTTACACTGTTCCAAATATATGTTAATTCAGTGGCAATACATTCTACCACTTAACCTCATAATGTGCCTAATCTATTGCATTCAATTCGCATCAAAATGTTTTTACGAATCTCAAAAATTTCATTTGATATGTACTATATTTTATTTTTGTACAATTAACCAAACACACAACACAACAAAAGCATGTGGTATGTGGCCAGAAGCGACACACTGTGGACTGGACAAAATAGTACACCCAGCGATGAGAGAAGACTGCGCCACTGTGTGGAGCCATTCAATTTTATTTTGTATTTAAATAATAGACACCAAGCATTTTGATATACCTTAGCAAAAAATCTATAGAATTCGATAGGATATATGCTATAGGAAATATAACAGGATTTATGCAGTGAGAAGAGAGTGTGTGAGTGTGTAAGAAAGAGAGTGTGTGAGAGAAAAACAAATATTCACAGAGAGAGGGCGATAGAGCGAGAGACCATGAGTGAGAGGGCAAGAGGGTGAGTGAGAGAGGGAGACAGACAGATAGACAGACAGAGAGGGTGAGAGAGAGGGGGTGAGACAGAGAGGGGGAGAGGGAGAGAGGGAGGGAAGGAATTAGAGAGTGAGTGAGGAAGAGATGAAGGGAGATAGGAGTGAGAGACATAGGGAGGAAACACACCACCCTTCGAACTGCAAACAAATCTCCCATGCTCCCTCGCCCCACTTCCTGTGTCAAGTCAAAGATCTGAGTCTGAGAGTCTGGTAACGACACACTGTGGACTGGACAAAATACTACAGCCAGCGAGGAGAGAAGAGTGTGCCACTGTGTGGAGCCATTCAATTTTATTTTGTATTTAAATAATACACACCAAGCATATTGATATCGCTTAGCAAAAAATCTGTAGAATTCTATAGGATATATGCTATAAGAAATATAACAGGATTTATGCTGTGAGAAGAGTGAGTGTGTAAGAAAGAGAGTATGTGAGAGAGAAACAAATAGACACAGAGAGAGGGCGACAGAGGGAGAGGATGAGAACGTGAGTGAGAGGGCAAGAGAGCGAGTGAGAGAGGGAGACAGACAGATAGACAGACAGAGAGGGTGAGACAGAGAGAGGAGGACAGGGAGAGAGTGAGGGAGGGAATAAGAGTGTGATTGAGGGAGATATGAAGGGAGTTACGTTAACATTAAATCGCAAAAAATCACTGCCAGTTACACTGTTCCAAATATATGTTATTTCACTGGCAATACATTCTACCAGTTAACCTCATAATGTGCCTAATCTATTGCATTCAATTCGCGTCAAAATATTTTTACGAATCTCAAAACTTTTATTTGATGTGTACTATATTTTATTTTTGTACAATTAACCAAACACACAACACAACAAAAGAATGTGGTAAATGGCCAGAAGCGACACACTGTGGACTGGACAAAATACTACAGCCAGCGAGGAGAGAAGAGTGTGCCACTGTGTGGAGCCATTCAATTTTATTGTGTATTTAAATAATAGACACCAAGCAGATTGATATCCCTTAGCAAAAAATCTGTAGAATTTTATAGGATATATGCTATAGGAAATATAACAGGATTTATGCAGAGCAACAATGCAAGTCCAGCATAGGTTGAAATATGCCATGTGCCAGCAGTCTGAGTCATACAGGAGCACAGACAGGACATTCCTCTTTTAACTATGGTCCATATTTTACAGTCTACAATAATAATAGTATAGTACTAATTTTTTTTAAGATATCAAAATAATAAATAGATTGATAAAATAAGTAAATTAAAAAATTAGACAAAGGTAAGATCCAAAGATGCCACCGTTTTGACACGATTATACAGTGCATGTTGCTAATTGCATTGTTCTGTATAATGGTATTCACTGTCTCTTGTCAATCGTACTCATTAAATTCAAACTGGCATTTCTGATGACACATTTACCTGAGTTTACTGACCTTGACATCATGCAGAAAAAAGGTATGTATTTTAGTATATCATAAACTGTTCCATCACAATAAAAAAGGTAAATTTTTATATAACTCAATATCCAGTCCTCAGGACTGCTCAAAACACTTTACACTTTACTCCCTGACAGACCTGTTCAAACAAACACCATCTCGACTTATCTGTGATGCATTCAGCCATGTTGCAACTAATGCGCGAAGATGATTCGTACACAAATATCCACCACTGTTGATAGCCAGGTACTCATTCATACAGCTGAATGAACTGAAGCAATGTAGAGTAAACAAACTTGCCCAAGGTTCGACACCGCCACACAGGATTCAAACCCGCGTTCTTTCAAACGAGAGTCTGGTCTGGAGCTCTTACCGCTGCGCTACTGCGCTCAACACAAAAGAAATATTACCAAGAACAGTTGTATTCGCAAATTATAGCTCCAAGGACGGTAGCATTGGCAAATCATAGAAATTTTAGGAAAAAACCTTGTGACATTGACCTTCGATGATCATGAAACCTCTTCAGTTGATTGGGCATACCAAAAACTATCATAATGCATACCAAACTCATTGGAATCGGCCTATAATTAACTGGACAATTTAGCATAACCCTGAATTCGGTTAACGATTTTTCCATCAATCAGTGTGGCTCAATGCTTAAGTGCATAGGACTAGTGCATGTGATTTTACCACCGACACGTGTGTGGGAGATCACAGTTCAATCCTGACAGCAAAGGTTTCAAAGGTATTTTTGTTTATTAAAATAATATTATATTACCGGGAAAGTACAGTTTCTGCTGATCTTGTATGTTTTTTATTTTCACTTATCCAGAAAAGCCACAGGTTGTCTTCACATATATAATTATGATTTACTATTCTACAGTACATAGCAAAGGGAATAATCTTCAAATTAATCAGTGCAATAAACCAACATTGCCAATATAAAATAGTGTCTAAGGAAGAATTGTACCGATTAATAATGGTAATCCGCGTGCTGCCTCGAAAAACAGTGTAATATCGCTAAAAAACAACTTTAACACAAACTCCATTATAAAATTCCTTCTGTGTGACTGGGGCATATCATATGAAACGTAGAAACTACATTTTCATTACTAAAATAGAGAGAGAGAGAGATAGACAGACATAGAGAGACAGGCACAGAGAGAGGATATAGAAAGAGAGAGACTAGGAGGGAGAGAAGGAGGTAGAGAGAGATGGAAGGAGCAAGACATACTGGAAGAGAGGGAGGGAGAGTGACAGACAGACTGAGAGGGACAGAGAGGGAGTGAGAGGGAGGGAGAGAGAATCAGATAGAGAGAGAGAGTGAGAAGTTGAGAAAGACAGACAGACACACAGAGAGAGAGGGTAAGAGAGAGAGAGAGAGAGAGAGAGAGAGAGAGAGAGAGAGAGGAGAGAGAGAGAGAGAGAGAGAGAGAGAGAGAGAGAGAGAGAGAGAGAGAGAGAGAGAGAGAGATGGGAGCGAGGGAGGGAATGAGAGAGGGAGAGAGAGAGCAAATGAGAGGGCGAGCGAGATTGACAGAGAGGAGGTTTTCATCCACATAAGAGAAAGAGATATTTAGGAAGAGAAGAAAGGAAGAGAGAGAGAGGGAGAGTGAATTTAATAAAAAGAGATAGAGGGAGGGGAGAGAAAAAGAGAGAGGAGAGAGAGAGAGAGGTAGAGTGAATTTAATGAAAAGAGATAGAGGGAGGGGGGAGAGAGAGAAAGGAGGGAGTGAGAAAGAGAAAGTGGGAGAGGGAGAAAGGGAGGGAGGAAGAATCACAAAGGCAGAGGGAGGAAGGAAGAAACAGAGGGGGGAGCTAGAGAGAGAAAGAGGAGGGAGGGACAAGAAAGGGAAGGAGATAGGGAGACGGGGAAGGAGGGGGGAGAGAAGGAGGGAGGGATGGAGAGATACAGACAGACAGAGAGGGAAAGAGAGTGTGTGTGAGTGTGTAAGAAAGAGAGTGTGTGAGAGAGAAACAAATAGACACAGAGAGAGGGCGATAGAGGGAGAGGATGAGAACGTGAGTGAGAGGGCAAGAGAGCGAGTGAGAGATGGAGACAGACAGATAGATATACAGAGAGGGTGAGAGAGAGGGGTTGAGACAGAGAGAGGAGGAGAGGGAGAGAGTGAGGGAGGGAATTAGAGTGTGATTGAGGGAGATATGAAGGGAGTTACGTTAAAATTAAATCGCAAAAAATCACTGCCAGTTACACTGTTCCAAATATATGTTAATTCAGTGGCAATACATTCTACCACTTAACATCATAATGTGCCTACTCTATTGCATTCAATTGGCAACAAAATGTTTTTATGAATCTCAAAAATTTCATTTGATATGTACTATATTTTATTTGTGTACAATTAACCAAACACACAACACAACAAAACCATGTGGTATGTGGCCAGAAGCGACACACTGTGGACTGGACAAAATAGTACACCCAGCGATGAGAGAAGACTGCGCCACTGTGTGGAGCCATTCAATTTTATTTTGTATTTAAATAATAGACACCAAGCATATTGATATCCCTTAGCAAAAAATCTGTAGAATTCTATAGGATATATGCTATAAGAAATATAACAGGATTTATGCTGTGAGAAGAGAGTGTGTGTGAGTGTGTAAGAAAGAGAGTGTGTGAGAGAGAAACAAATAGACACAGAGAGAGGGCGACAGAGGGAGAGGATGAGAACGTGAGTGAGAGAGCAAGAGAGCGAGTGAGAGAGGGAGAAAGACAGATAGACAGACAGAGAGGGTGAGACAGAGAGAGGAGGACAGGGAGAGAGTGAGGGAGGAAATAAGAGTGGGATTGAGGGAGATATGAAGGGAGTTACGTTAAACTTAAATCGCAAAAAAACTGCCAGTTACACTGTTTCAAATATATGTTATTTCACTGGCAATACATTCTACCACTTAACCTCATAATGTTCCTAATCTATTGCATTCAATTCGCATCAAAATGTTTTTACGAATCTCAAAACTTTTATTTGATGTGTACTATATTTTATTTTTGTACAATTAACCAAACACACAACACAACAAACGCATGTGGTATATGGCCAGAAGCGACACACTGTGGACTGGACAAAATACTACAGCCAGCGAGGAGAGAAGAGTGTGCCACTGTGTGGAGCCATTCAATTTTATTTTGTATTTAAATAATAGACACCAAGCAGATTGATATCCCTTAGCAAAAAATCTGTAGAATTTTATAGGATATATGCTATATGAAATATAACAGGATTTATGCAGAGCAACAATGCAAGTCCAGTATAGGTTGAAATATGCCATGTGCCAGCAGTATGAGTCATACAGGAGCACAGACAGGACATTCCTCTTTTAACTATGGTCCATATTTTACAGTCTACAATAATAATAGTATAGTATTAATTTTTTTAAGATATCAAAATAATAAATAGATTGATAAAATAAGTAAATTAAAAAATTAGACAAAGGTAAGATCGAAAGATGCCACCGTTTTGACACGATTATACAGTGCATGTTGCTAATTGCATTGTTCTGTATAATGGTATTCACTGTCTCTTGTCAATCGTACTCATTAAATTCAAACTGGCATTTCTGATGACACATTTACCTGAGTTTACTGACCTTGACATCATGCAGAAAAAAGGTATGTATTTTAGTATATCATAAACTGTTCCATCACAATAAAAAAGGTAAATTTTTATATAACTCAATATCCAGTCCTCAGGACTGCTCAAAACACTTTACACTTTACTCCCTGACAGACCTGTTCAAACAAACACCATCTCGACTTATCTGTGATGCATTCAGCCATGTTGCAACTAAAGCGCGAAGATGATTCGTACACAAATATCCACCACTTTTGATAGCCAGGTACTCATTCATACAGCTGAATGAACTGAAGCAATGTAGAGTAAACAAACTTGCCCAAGGTTTGACACCGCCACACAGGATTCAAACCCGCGTTCTTTCAATCGAGAGTCTGGTCTGGAGCTCTTACCGCTGCGCTACTGCGATCAACACAAAAGAAATATTACCAAGAACAGTTGTATTCACAAATTATAGCTCCAAGGACGGTAGCATTGGCAAATCATAGAAATTTTAGGAAAAAACCTTGTGACATTGACCTTCGATGATCATGGAACCTCTTCAGTTGATTGGGCATACCAAAAACTATCATAATGCATACCAAACTAATCTGAATCGGCCTATAATTACCTGGACAATTTAGCATAACCCTGAATTCGGTTAACGATTTTTCCATCAATCCGTGTGGCTCAATGCTTAAGTGCATAGGAATAGTACGTGCGATTTTACCACCGACACGTGTGTGGGAGATCACAGTTCAATCCTGACAGCAAAGGTTTCAAAGGTATTTTTGTTTATTAAAATAATATTATATTACCGGGAAATTACAGTTTCTGCTGATCTTGTATGTTTTTTATTTTCACTTATCCAGAAAAGCCACAGGTTGTCTTCACATATATAATTATGATTTACTATTCTACAGTACTTAGCAAAGGGAATAATCTTCAAATTAATCAGTGCAATAAACCAACATTGCCAATATAAAATAGTGTCTAAGGAAGAATTGTACCGATTAATAATGGTAATCCGCATGCTGCCTCGAAAAACAGTGTAATATCGCTAAAAAACAACTTTAACACAAACTCCATTATAAAATTCCTTCTGTGTGACTGGGGCATATCATATGAAACGTAGAAACTACATTTTCATTACTAAATAGAGAGAGAGAGAGATAGACAGACATAGAGAGACAGGCACAGAGAGAGGATATAGAAAGAGAGAGACTAGGAGGGAGA
>CM034531.1:38526023-38536023 GCA_020002185.1 Paraescarpia echinospica
TCTCTCTCTCTCTCTCTCTCTCTCTCTCTCTCTCTCTCTCTCTCTCTCTCTCTCCTCTCCCTCTCCCTCTCTCTCTGTCTGTCTGTCTGTCTGTCTCTCTCTCTCTCTCTCTCTCTCTCTCTCTCTCTCTCTCTCTCTCTCTCTCTCTCTCTCTCTCTCTCTCTCTCTCTCTCTCTCTCTCTCTCTCTCTCTCTTACCCTCTCTCTCTGTGTGTCTGTCTGTCTTTCTCCCTCTCGATCTGTTGTCCTCTCTCTCAGCTTCTCACTCTCTCTCTCTATCTGATTCTCTCTCCCTCCCTCTCACTCCCTCTCAGTCTGTCTGTCACTCTCCCTCCCTCTCTGCCAGTATGTCTTGCTCCTTCCATCTCTCTCTACCTCCTTCTCTCCCTCCTAGTCTCTCTCTTTCTCTATCCTCTCTCTGTGCATGTCTCTATTTTAGTAATGAAAATGTAGTTTCTACGTTTCATATGATATGCCCCAGTCACACAGAAGGAATTTTATAATGGAGTTTGTGTTAAAGTTGTTTTTTAGCGATATTACACTGTTTTTCGAGGCAGCACGCGGATTACCATTATTAATCGGTACAATTCTTCCTTAGACACTATTTTATATTGGCAATGTTGGTTTATTGCACTGATTAATTTGAAGATTATTCCCTTTGCTATATACTGTAGAATAGTAAATCATAATTATATATGTGAAGACAACCTGTGGCTTTTCTGGATAAATGAAAATAAAAAACATACAAGATCAGCAGAAACTGTACTTTCCCGGTAATATAATATTATTTTAATAAACAAAAATACCTTTGAAACCTTTGCTGTCAGGATTTAACTGTGATCTCCCACACACGTGTCGGTGGTAAAATCGCACGCACTAGTCCTATGCACTTAAGCATTGAGCCACACGGATTGATGGAAAAATCGTTAACCGAATTCAGGGTTATGCTAAATTGTCCAGCTAATTATAGGCCGATTCTGATTAGTTTGGTATGCATTATGATAGTTTTTGGTATGCCCAATCAACTGAAGAGGTACCATGATCATCGAAGGTCAATGTCACAAGGTTTTATCCTAAAATTTCTATGATTTGCCAATGCTACCGTCCTTGGAGCTATAATTTGCGAATACAACTGTTCTTGATAATATTTCTTTTGTGTTGAGCGCAGTAGCGCAGCGGTAAGAGCTCCAGACCAGACTCTCGATTGAAAGAACGCGGGCTTGAATCCTGTGTGGCGGTGTCGAACCTTGGGCAAGTTTGTTTACTCTACATTGCTTCAGTTCATTCAGCTGTATGAATGAGTACCTGGCTATCAACAGTGGTGGATATTTGTGTACGAATCATCTTCGCGCATTAGTTGCAACATGGCTGAATGCACCACAGAGAAGTCGAGATGGTGTTTGTTTGAACAGGTCTGCCAGGGAGAAAAGAGTAAAGCACTTTGAGCAGTCCTGAGGACTGGATATTGCGTTATATAAAAATTTACCTTTTTTATTGTGATGGAACAGTTTATGATATACTAAAATACATACCTTTTTTCTGCATGATGTCAAGGTCAGTAAACTCTGGTAAATGTGTCATCAGAAATGCCTGTTTGAATTTAATGAGTACGATTGACAAGAGACAGTGAATACCATTATACAGAACAATGCAATTAGCAACATGCACTGTATAATCGTGTCAAAACGGTGGCATCTTTGGATCTTACCTTTGTCTAATTTTTTAATTTACTTATTTTATCAATCTATTTATTATTTTGATATCTTAAAAAAAATTAGTACTATACTATTATTATTGTAGACTGTAAAATATGGACCATAGTTAAAAGAGGAATGTCCTGTCTGTGCTCCTGTATGACTCAGACTGCTGGCACATGGCATATTTCAACCTATACTGGACTTGCATTGTTGCTCTGCATAAATCCTGTTATATTTCCTATAGCATATATCCTATAAAATTCTACAGATTTTTTGCTAAGGGATATCAATCTGCTTGGTGTCTATTATTTAAATACACAATAAAATTGAATGGCTCCACACAGTGGCACACTCTTCTCTCCTCGCTGGCTGTAGTATTTTGTCCAGTCCACAGTGTGTCGCTTCTGGCCATTTACCACATGCTCTTGTTGTGTTGCGGGGGAAGGAGGGGGGAGAGAAGGAGGGAGGGATGGAGAGATACAGACAGACAGAGAGGGAGAGAATGACAGACAGACAGAGAGGGAAAGAGAGTGTGTGTGTGAGTGTGTAAGAAAGAGAGTGTGTGAGAGAGAAAAAATTAGACACAGAGAGAGGGCGATAGAGGGAGAGGATGAGAACGTGTGTGAGAGTGCAAGAGAGCGAGTGAGAGATGTAGACAGACAGATAGACATACAGAGAGGGTGAGAGAGAGGGGGTGAGACAGAGAGAGGAGGAGAGGGAGAGAGTGAGGGAGGGAATTAGAGTGTGATTGAGGGAGATATGAAGGGAGTTACGTTAAAATTAAATCGCAAAAAATCACTGCGTTACACTGTTCCAAATATACGTTATTTCACTGGCAATACATTCTACCACTTAACCTCATAATGTGCCTAATCTATTGCATTCAATTCGCATCAAAATGTCTGTACGAATCTCAAAAATGTCATTTGATGTGTACTACATTTTATTTTTGTACAATTAACCAAACACACAACACAACAAAAGCATGTGGTATGTGGCCAGAAGCGACACACTGTGGACTGGACAAAATAGTACAGCCAGCGATGAGAGAAGACTGCGCCACTGTGTGGAGCCATTCAATTTTATTTTGTATTTAAATAATAGACACCAAGCATTTTGATATACCTTAGCAAAAAATCTATAGAATTCGATAGGATATATGCTATAGGAAATATAACAGGATTTATGCAGTGAGAAGAGAGTGTGTGAGTGTGTAAGAAAGAGAGTGTGTGAGAGAAAAACAAATATTCACAGAGAGAGGGCGATAGAGTGAGAGAACATGAGTGAGGGCAAGAGGGTGAGTGAGAGAGGGAGACAGACAGATAGACAGACAGAGAGGGTGAGAGAGAGGGGGTGAGACAGAGAGGGGGAGAGGGAGAGAGGGAGGGAAGGAATTAGAGAGTGAGTGAGGAAGAGATGAAGGGAGGTAGGAGTGAGAGACATAGGGAGGAAACACACCATGCTTCGAACTGCAAAGAAATCTCCAATGCTCCCTCAGCCCACTTCCTGTGTCACGTCAAAGATCTGAGTCTGAGAGTCTGGTAACGACACACTGTGGACTGGACAAAATACTACAGCCAGCGAGGAGAGAAGAGTGTGCCACTGTGTGGAGCCATTCAATTTTATTTTGTATTTAAATAATACACACCAAGCATATTGATATCGCTTAGCAAAAAATCTGTAGAATTCTATAGGATATATGCTATAAGAAATATAACAGGATTTATGCTGTGAGAAGAGTGAGTGTGTAAGAAAGAGAGTATGTGAGAGAGAAACAAATAGACACAGAGAGAGGGCGACAGAGGGAGAGGATGAGAACGTGAGTGAGAGGGCAAGAGAGCGAGTGAGAGAGGGAGACAGACAGATAGACAGACAGAGAGGGTGAGACAGAGAGAGGAGGACAGGGAGAGAGTGAGGGAGGGAATAAGAGTGTGATTGAGGGAGATATGAAGGGAGTTACGTTAACATTAAATCGCAAAAAATCACTGCCAGTTACACTGTTCCAAATATATGTTATTTCACTGGCAATACATTCTACCAGTTAACCTCATAATGTGCCTAATCTATTGCATTCAATTCGCGTCAAAATATTTTTACGAATCTCAAAACTTTTATTTGATGTGTACTATATTTAATTTTTGTACAATTAACCAAACACACAACACAACAAAAGAATGTGGTAAATGGCCAGAAGCGACACACTGTGGACTGGACAAAATACTACAGCCAGCGAGGAGAGAAGAGTGTGCCACTGTGTGGAGCCATTCAATTTTATTGTGTATTTAAATAATAGACACCAAGCAGATTGATATCCCTTAGCAAAAAATCTGTAGAATTTTATAGGATATATGCTATAGGAAATATAACAGGATTTATGCAGAGCAACAATGCAAGTCCAGCATAGGTTGAAATATGCCATGTGCCAGCAGTCTGAGTCATACAGGAGCACAGACAGGACATTCCTCTTTTAACTATGGTCCATATTTTACAGTCTACAATAATAATAGTATAGTACTATTTTTTATTAAGATATCAAAATAATAAATAGATTGATAAAATAAGTAAATAAAAAAATTAGACAAAGGTAAGATCCAAAGATGCCACCGTTTTGACACGATTATACAGTGCATGTTGCTAATTGCATTGTTCTGTATAATGGTATTCACTGTCTCTTGTCAATCGTACTCATTAAATTCAAACAGGCATTTCTGATGACACATTTACCTGAGTTTACTGACCTTGACATCATGCAGAAAAAAGGTATGTATTTTAGTATATCATAAACTGTTCCATCACAATAAATAAGGTAAATTTTTATATAACGCAATATCCAGTCCTCAGGACTGCTCAAAGTGCTTTACTCTTTTCTCCCTGGCAGACCTGTTCAAACAAACACCATCTCGTCTTCTCTGTGATGCATTCAGCCATGTTGCAACTAATGCGCGAAGATGATTCGTACACAAATATCCACCACTGTTGATAGCCAGGTACTCATTCATACAGCTGAATGAACTGAAGCAATGTAGAGTAAACAAACTTGCCCAAGGTTCGACACCGCCACACAGGATTCAAGCCCGCGTTCTTTCAATCGAGAGTCTGGTCTGGAGCTCTTTCCGCTGCGCTACTGCGCTCAACACAAAAGAAATATTACCAAGAACAGTTGTATTCGCAAATTATAGCTCCAAGGACGGTAGCATTGGCAAATCATAGAAATTTTAGAATAAAACCTTGTGACATTGACCTTCGATGATCATGAAACCTCTTCAGTTGATTGGGCATACCAAAAACTATCATAATGCATACCAAACTAATCGGAATCGGCCTATAATTAGCTGGACAATTTAGCATAACCCTGAATTCGGTTAACGATTTTTCCATCAATCCGTGTGGCTCAATGCTTAAGTGCATAGGACTAGTGCATGCGATTTTACCACGGACATGTGTGTGGGAGATCACAGTTCAATCCTGACAACAAAGGTTTCAAAGGTATTTTTGTTTATTAAAATAATATTATATTACCGGGAAAGTACAGTTTCTGCTGATCTTGTATGTTTTTTATTTTCATTTATCCAGAAAAGCCACAGGTTGTCTTCAGATATATAATTATGATTTACTATTTTACAGTATATAGCAAAGGGAATAATCTTCAAATTAATCAGTGCAATAAACCAACATTGCCAATATAAAATAGTGTCTGAGGAAGAATTGTACAGATTAATAATGGTAATCTGCGTGCTGCCTCGAAAAACAGTGTAATATCGCTAAAAAACAACTTTAACACAAACTCCATTATAAAATTCCTTCTGTGTGACAGGGGCATATCATATGAAACGTAGAAACTACATTTTCATTACTAAAATAGAGAGAGAGAGAGATAGACAGAGAGAGACAGACAGACAGACAGACAGACAGACAGACAGACAGACAGACAGACAGAGAGAGAGATGGGAGCGAGGGAGGGAATGAGAGAGTGAGAGAGAGAGAGCAAATGAGAGGGCGAGCGAGATTGACAAAGACGAGGTTTTTATCCACATAAGAGAAAGAGGTATTTAGGAAGAGAAGAAAGGAAGAGAGAGAGGGAGAGTGAATTTAATAAAAAGAGATAGAGGGAGGGGAGGGAGAGAGAGAGAGAGAGAGGAGAGAGAGACAGAGAGATAGAGTGAATTTAATGAAAAGAGATAGAGGGAGGGGGGAAAGAGAGAAAGGAGGGAGTGAGAAAGAGAAAGTGGGAGAGGGAGAAAGGGAGGGAGGAAGAATCACAAAGGCAGAGGGAGGAAGGAAGAAACAGAGGGGGGAGCTAGAGAGAGAAAGAGGAGGCAGGGACAAGAAAGGGAAGGAGTTAGGGAGCGGGGAAGGAGGGGGGATGAAGGAGGGAGGGATGGAGAGATACAGACAGACAGAGAGGGAGAGATTGACAGACAGACAGAGAGGGAAAGAGAGTGTGTGTGAGTGTGTAAGAAAGAGAGTGTGTGAGAGAGAAACAAATAGACACAGAGAGAGGGCGATAGAGGGAGAGGATGAGAACGTGAGTGAGAGGGCAAGAGAGCGAATGAGAGATGGAGACAGACAGATAGACATACAGAGAGGGTGAGAGAGAGGGGGTGAGACAGAGAGAGGAGAGGGAGAGAGTGAGGGAGGGAATTAGAGTGTGATTGAGGGAGATATGAAGGGAGTTACGTTAAAATTAAATCGCAAAAAATCACTGCCAGTTACACTGTTCCAAATATACGTTATTTCACCGGCAATACATTCTACCACTTAATCTCATAATGTGCCTAATGTATTGCATTCAATTCGCATCAAAATGTTTTTACGAATCTCAAAAATATCATTTGATGTGTACTATATTTTATTTTTGTACAATTAACCAAACACACAACACAACAAAACCATGTGGTATGTCGCCAGAAGCGACGCACTGTGGACTGGACAAAATAGTACAGCCAGCGATGAGAGAAGACTGCGCCACTGTGTGGAGCCATTAAATTTTGTTTTGTATTTAAATAATAGATACCAAGCATTTTTATATACCTTAGCAAAAAATTTATACAATTCGATAGGATATATGCTATAGGAAATATAACAGGATTGATGCAGTGAGAAGAGAGTGTGTGAGTGTGTAAGAAAGAGAGTGTGTGAGAGAAAAACAAATATTCACAGTGAGAGGGCGATAGAGCGAGAGAACATGAGTGAGAGGGCAAGAGGGTGAGTGAGAGAGGGAGACAGACAGATAGACAGACAGAGAGGGTGAGAGAGAGGGGATGAGACAGAGAGGGGGAGAGAGAGAGAGGGAGGGAGGGAATTAGAGAGTGAGTGAGGGAGAGATGAAGGGAGGTAGGGAGTGAGAGACATAGGGAGGAAACACAATCCCAATCGAACTGCAAACAAATCTCCAATGCTCCCTCGCCCCACTTCCCGTGTCAAGTCAAAGATCTGAGTCTGAGAATCTAGTTCAGACCTTATATTCACTACCTTCCGATACCCATATCTATGACATAACAAGATATCGAGCAATATGCCAATGGCACACATTCAGGAATAACACAGCACAGTCATGATCAAGTATATAGGGGCTTATCACATTCCCTTTCTCCATATCAGGTTATCAACCTTCAGTTCTTCTTCTCACATTCAGTTTACAGCTTGACATACGTACGTGATTTTTTGGGTATCGCCATTTGGTGAATACCTATTAAACAATTCACAAGTCTGGTGAAAATCACATAGCTTCAGCAATTTTAAAATGTGTTCATGCACGATGCTGATCAATTTACAAAATAGCCAGTTTTGTGTGCGGCCACGTGTGTTTCGTTAAAATTAAATGACAACAAATTACTGCCAGCGCCACTGTTCCAAATATGCGTCATTTCACTCGTAATACATTCTATCACTTAACCTCATAATGTGCCTAATCTAGTGCATTCAGTTCACATCAAAATGTGTATACGAATCTCAAAAATCACATTTGATGGGTACTATATTTTTGTACAAAATCTAAACACACAACAGACGCACGTGGTATGTGTCCAGAAGCGACACACTGTGGACTGAACAAAATACTACAGCCAGCAATGAGAGAAGACTGCACCAATGTGTGGAGCCATTCAAATTTACTTTGTATTTAAATAATAGCCACCAAACAGATTGATATCCCTTAGCAAAAAATCTATACAATTATATAGGATATATGCTATAGCAAATATAACAGGATTTATACAGAGCAACAATGCAAGTCCAGAGTAGATTCAAATAGGCCAGAACTCTGAGCCATACAGGAGCAAAAGAGAGGACATTGCTCTTATAGCTATGGTCCACATTTTTAGTCCACAATAATAACAGCATAATACTAGTGTTCTTTTTTCAGATGTCAACATAATAAATACATTAACAAAAACAGCAAAATAAAAAAGTAGAAAAAGGTAAGATCCACAGATGACACTGTTACAGAGTACATGTTGCTAATTGCATTGTTCTCTATAATGGGATTCAATCACTCTTGTCTATCCTAGTTACTAAATTTTAACTAGCATTTCTGATGACACATTTACAAGAGTTAATTGACCTTGACATCATGGAGAAAAAGAAGGTATTTATTTTAATACAGCATAAACTGATCAATCATTTCATACATCTAACATAAAATAAATAGCACCAAGGACAGTTGTATTGGCAAATTTATTATAGCTATTTTAAGAACAAACTCATGTCCTTGACCTTCAGGGATGAAACCTCTTCAATTCATTGGGCATACCCAAAACTATCATAATTCATACCAAACTCACAAAAATCGGCCTATTATTAGCTGTGGTACGAATATAACAGGTATTAGCCTATATAAGCAGTATCCATTTTGGATTGATGCTAATTATGGGGTGTTAACGAATCCCACAATGAGAGTCCTATATAAGGATTTGATTAGTACTGATCAAAGGTCTAAGAGAAAGGGGGAGTGAGTAAGACTAAAACACAGACAGAGAAAGAGAGGGAGGGAGGGAGGGAGGGAATTAGAGAGTGAGTGAGGGAGAGATGAAGGGAGGTAAGGAGTGAGAGACATAGGGAGGAAACACAACAGCTATCGAACTGCAAACAAATCTCCAATGCTCCCTCGCCCCACTTCCCGTGTCAAGTCAAAGGTCTGAGTCTGAGAATCTAGTTCAGACATTATATTCACTACATTCCGATACCCATATCTATGACATAACAAGAGATCGAGCAATATGCCAATGGCACACATTCAGGAATAACACAGCACAGTCATGATCAAGTATATAGGGGCTTACCTCATTCCCTTTCTCCATATCAGGTTATCAACCTTCAGTTCTTCTTCTCACATTCAGTTTACAGCTTGACATACGTACGTGATTTTTTGGGTATCGCCATTTGGTGAATACCTATTAAACAATTCACAAGTCTGGTCAAAATCACATAGCTTCAGCAATTTTAAAATGTGTTCATGCACGATGCTGATCAATTTACAAAATAGCCAGTTTTGTGTGCGGCCACGTGTGTTTCGTTAAAATTAAATGACAACAAATTACTGCCAGCGACACTGTTCCAAATATGCGTCATTTCACTCGTAATACATTCTATCACTTAACCTCATAATGTGCCTAATCTATTGCATTCAGTTCACATCAAAATGTTTATACGAATCTCAAAAATCACATTTGATGGGTACTATATTTTTGTACAAAATCTAAACACACAACAGACGCACGTGGTATGTGTCCAGAAGCGACACACTGTGGACTGAACAAAATACTACAGCCAGCAATGAGAGAAGACTGCACAATTTTACTTTGTATTTAAATAATAGCCACCAAACAGATTGATATCCCTTAGCAAAGGGAGGGAAGGAGGAAGGGAGAGACAGAGGGGGAGCTAGAGAGATAGGAGGGAGGGACAAGGAAGGGAAGGAGGTAGGGAGTGGGGGAAGACACAAGACAGACAGATAGACAGAGACAGAAACAGACACAGAGAGAGGATAGAGGGATAGAGAAAGAGAGAGACTAGCAGGGAGAGAAGGAGGAAGAGACAGAGATGGAAGGAGTGAGACATACAGGCAGAGAGGGAGGGAGAGTGACAGAAAGACTGAGAGGGACAGAGAGGGTGTAGAGGGAGGGAGAGAGAAACAGATAGACAGAGAGAGAGAGTGAGAAGTTGAGAGAGAGGGCAAGAGACCGAGAGATAGGAAGACAGACAGACAGACAGACAGACAGACATACAGACAGACAGACAGACAGACAGACAGACAGACAGGCAGGCAGACAGACAGACAGACAGACATACAGACATACATATAGA
>CM034531.1:38541023-38543755 GCA_020002185.1 Paraescarpia echinospica
TACAAAATCTAAACACACAACAGACGCACGTGGTATGTGTCCAGAAGCGACACACTGTGGACTGAACAAAATACTACAGCCAGCAATGAGAGAAGACTGCACCAATGTGTGGAGCCATTCAATTTTACTTTGTATTTAAATAATAGCCACCAAACAGATTGATATCCCTTAGCAAAAAATCTATACAATTATATAGGATATATGCTATAGCAAATATAACAGGATTTATACAGAGCAACAATGCAAGTCCAGAGTAGATTCAAATAGGCCAGAACTCTGAGCCATACAGGAGCAAAAGAGAGGACATTGCTCTTATAGCTATGGTCCACATTTTTAGTCCACAATAATAACAGCATAATACTAGTGTTCTTTTTTCAGATGTCAACATAATAAATACATTAACAAAAACAGCAAAATAAAAAAGTAGAAAAAGGTAAGATCCACAGATGACACTGTTACAGAGTACATGTTGCTAATTGCATTGTTCTCTATAATGGGATTCAATCACTCTTGTCTATCCTAGTTACTAAATTTTAACTAGCATTTCTGATGACACATTTACAAGAGTTAATTGACCTTGACATCATGGAGAAAAAGAAGGTATTTATTTTAATACAGCATAAACTGATCAATCATTTCATACATCTAACATAAAATAAATAGCACCAAGGACAGTTGTATTGGCAAATTGATTATAGCTATTTTAAGAACAAACTCATGTCCTTGACCTTCAGGGATGAAACCTCTTCAATTCATTGGGCATACCCAAAACTATCATAATTCATACCAAACTCACAAAAATCGGCCTATTATTAGCTGTGGTACGAATATAACAGGTATTAGCCTATATAAGCAGTATCCATTTTGGATTGATGCTAATTATGGGGTGTTAACGAATCCCACAATGAGAGTCCTATATAAGGATTTGATTAGTACTGATCAAAGGTCTAAGAGAAAGGGGGAGTGAGTAAGACTAAAACACAGACAGAGAAAGAGAGGGAGGGAGGGAGGGAGGGAATTAGAGAGTGAGTGAGGGAGAGATGAAGGGAGGTAAGGAGTGAGAGACATAGGGAGGAAACACAACAGCTATCGAACTGCAAACAAATCTCCAATGCTCCCTCGCCCCACTTCCCGTGTCAAGTCAAACATCTGAGTCTGAGAATCTAGTTCAGACATTATATTCACTACATTCCGATACCCATATCTATGACATAACAAGAGATCGAGCAATATGCCAATGGCACACATTCAGGAATAACACAGCACAGTCATGATCAAGTATATAGGGGCTTACCTCATTCCCTTTCTCCATATCAGGTTATCAACCTTCAGTTCTTCTTCTCACATTCAGTTTACAGCTTGACATACGTATGTGATTTTTTGGGTATCGCCATTTGGTGAATACCTATTAAACAATTCACAAGTCTGGTCAAAATCACATAGCTTCAGCAATTTTAAAATGTGTTCATGCACGATGCTGATCAATTTACAAAATAGCCAGTTTTGTGTGCGGCCACGTGTGTTTCGTTAAAATTAAATGACAACAAATTACTGCCAGCGACACTGTTCCAAATATGCGTCATTTCACTCGTAATACATTCTATCACTTAACCTCATAATGTGCCTAATCTATTGCATTCAGTTCACATCAAAATGTGTATACGAATCTCAAAAATCACATTTGATGGGTACTATATTTTTGTACAAAATCTAAACACACAACAGACGCACGTGGTATGTGTCCAGAAGCGACACACTGTGGACTGAACAAAATACTACAGCCAGCAATGAGAGGAGACTGCACCAATGTGTGGAGCCATTCAATTTTACTTTGTATTTAAATAATAGCCACCAAACAGATTGATATCCCTTAGCAAAAAATCTATACAATTATATAGGATATATGCCATAGCAAATATAACAGGATTTATACAGAGCAACAATGCAAGTCCAGAGTAGATTCAAATAGGCCAGAACTCTGAGCCATACAGGAGCAAAAGAGAGGACATTGCTCTTGTAGCTATGGTCCACATTTTTAGTCCACAATAATAACAGCATAATACTAGTGTTCTTTTTTCAGATGTCAACATAATAAATACATTAACAAAAACAGCAAAATAAAAAAGTAGAAAAAGGTAAGATCCACAGATGACACTGTTACAGAGTACATGTTGCTAATTGCATTGTTCTCTATAATGGGATTCAATCACTCTTGTCTATCCTAGTTACAAAATTTTAACTAGCATTTCTGATGACACATTTACAAGAGTTAATTGACCTTGACATCATGGAGAAAAAGAAGGTATTTATTTTAATACAGCATAAACTGATCAATCATTTCATACATCTAACATAAAATAAATAGCACCAAGGACAGTTGTATTGGCAAATTGATTATAGCTATTTTAAGAACAAACTCATGTCCTTGACCTTCAGTGATGAAACCTCTTCAATTCATTGGGCATACCCAAAACTATCATAATTCATACCAAACTCACAAAAATCGGCCTATTATTAGCTGTGGTACGAATATAACAGGTATTAGCCTATATAAGCAGTATCCATTTTGGATTGATGCTAATTATGGGGTGTTAACGAATCCCACAATGAGAGTCCTATATAAGGATTTGATTAGTACTGATCAAAGGTCTAAGAGAAAGGGGGAGTGAGTAAGACTAAAACACAGACAGAGAAAGAGAGGGAGGGAGGGAGGGAGGGAGGGAGGGAGGGAG
>CM034531.1:38552255-38557255 GCA_020002185.1 Paraescarpia echinospica
TAGATGTATGAAATGATTGATCAGTTTATGCTGTATTAAAATAAATACCTTCTTTTTCTCCATGATGTCAAGGTCAATTAACTCTTGTAAATGTGTCATCAGAAATGCTAGTTAAAATTTAGTAACTAGGATAGACAAGAGTGATTGAATCCCATTATAGAGAACAATGCAATTAGCAACATGTACTCTGTAACAGTGTCATCTGTGGATCTTACCTTTTTCTATTTTTTTATTTTGCTGTTTTTGTTAATGTATTTATTATGTTGAAATCTGAAAAAAGAACACTAGTATTATGATGTTATTATTGTGGACTAAAAATGTGGACCATAGCTACAAGAGCAATGTCCTCTCTTTTGCTCCTGTATGGCTCAGAGTTCTGGCCTATTTGAATCTACTCTGGACTTGCGTTGTTGCTCCGCATAAATCCTGTTATATTTGCTATAGCATATATCCTATATAATTGTATAGATTTTTTGCTAAGGGATATCAATCTGTTTGGTGGCTATTATTTAAATACAAAGTAAAATTGAATGGCTCCACACATTGGTGCAGTCTTCTCTCATTGCTGGCTGTAGTATTTTGTTCAGTCCACAGTGTGTCGCTACTGGACACATACCACGTGCGTCTGTTGTGTTGTGTGTTTAGATTTTGTACAAAAATATAGTACCCATCAAATGTGATTTTTGAGATTCGTATAAACATTTTGATGTGAACTGAATGCAATAGATTAGGCACATTATAAGTGATAGAATGTATTACGAGTGAAATGACGCATATTTGGAACAGTGTCGCTGGCAGTAATTTGTTGTCATTTAATTTTCACGAAACACGTGGCCGCACACAAACCTGGCTATTTTGTAAATTGATCTGCATCTTGCATGAACACATTTTAAAATTGCTGAAGATATGTGATTTTTACCACACTTGTTAAATGTTTAATAGGTATTCACCAAATGGCGATACCCAAAAAATCATGTACGTATGTCAAGCTGTAAACTGAATGTGAGAAGAAGAACTGAAGGTTGATAACCTGATATGGAGAACGGGAATGAGGTAAGCCCCTATATACTTGATCATGACTGTGCTGTGTTATTCCTGAATGTGTGCCATTGGCATATTGCTCGATCTCTTGTTATGTCATAGATATGGGTATCGGAATGTAGTGAATATAATGTCTGAACTAGATTCTCAGACTCAGACCTTTGACTTGACACGGGAAGTGGGGCGAGGGAGCATTGGAGATTTGTTTGCAGTTCGATTGCTGTTGTGTTTCCTCCCTATGTCTCTCACTCCTTACCTCCCTTCATCTCTCCCTCACTCACTCTCTAATTCCCTCCCTCCCTCTCTCTCTCTCTCCCTCTCTGTCTCACCCCCTCTGTCTCACCCTCTCTGTCTGTCTATCTGTCTGTCTCCCTCTCTCACTCACTCTTTTGCCATCTCACTCACGTTCTCATCCTCTCCCTCTGTCGCACTCTCTGTGTGTCTATTTGTTTCTTTCTCACACTCTCTCTTTCTTACACACTCACACACACTCTCTTTCCCTCTCTGTCTGTCTGTCACTCTATCTCTCTCTCTCTCTCTCTGTCTGTCTATCACTCTCTCCCTCTCTGTCTGTCTGTATCTCTCCATCCCCCCCTCCTTCTCCCCCCCTCCTTTCCCTGCTCCCTACCTCCTTCCCTTTCTTGTCCCTCCCTCCTCTCTCTCTCTAGCTCCCCCCTCTGTCTTTCCCTTCCTCCCTCTGCCTTTGTGGCTCTTCCTCCCTCACTTTCTCCATCTCCCACTTTCTCTTTCTCTCTCCCTCCTTTCTCTCTCTCCCTCCTTTCTCTCTCCACCCTCCCTCTGTCTCTTTTCATTAAACTCACTCTCCCTCTCTCTCTCTCCCTCTCTTTCTCTCTACCTCCTCTCTCTCTCTCCCCCTTCCTCTATCTCTTAATTAAACTCACCTTCCCTCTCTCTTTCTCCCTCCCTCTTCTCTCTCTCTCCCCCCCCTCTATCTCTTTTTACTAAATTCACTCGCCCTCTCTCTCTCCCTATCTTCTCTTCCTAAATCTCTCTTTCTCTCACGTGCATGAACACCCCCTCTCTGTTAATCTCGCTTCCCTCTCATTTGCTCTCTCTCTCCCCCTCTCCTTCCCTTCCTCGCTCCCATCTCTCTCTCTCTCTCTCTCTCTCTCTCTCCCTCCCTCTCACACCCTCTTTGTCCCTCTCAGTCTTTCTCTCACTCTCCCTCCCTCTCTGCCTGTATGTCTCGCTCCTTCCATCTCTCTCTCTCCCTCCTTCTCTCCCTCCTAGTCTCTCTCTTTCTCTATCCCTCAATCATCTCTCTGTGTCTGTGTCTGTGTCTGTGTCTGTTTCTGTCTGTCTGTCTATCTGTCTGTCTGTCTGTCTGTCTGTCAGTCTGTCTGTCTGTCTGTCTGTCTGTCTGTGTCTGTCTGTCTGTCTGTCTGTCTATCTATCTCTCTGTCTGTCTATCTGTCTGTCTGTCTGTCTGTTTGTCTGTATGTCTGTCTATATGTCTGTCTGTCTGTCTGTCTGTCTGTCTGTCTGTCTGTCTGTCTATATGTATGTATGTCTGTCTATATGTCTGTCTGTCAGTCTGTCTGTCTGTCTGTCTGTCTGTCTGTCTGTCTGTCTGTCTGTCTGTCTGTCTGTCTGTCTGTCTGTCTGTCTGTCTGTCTGTCTGTCTTCCTATCTCTCGGTCTCTTGCCCTCTCTCTCAACTTTTCAATCTCTCTCTCTGTCTATCTGTTTCTCTCTCCCTCCCTCTCACACCCTCTCTGTCGCTCTCAGTCTTTCTGTCACTCTCCCTCCCTCTCTGCCTGTATGTCTCGCTCTTTCCATCTCTGTCTCTCCCTCCTTCTCTCCCTGCTAGTCTCTCTCTTTCTCTATCCCTCTATCCTCTCTCTGTGTCTGTTTCTGTCTCTGTCTATCTGTCTGTCTTGTGTGTGTGTCTCTCTCTCTCTCTCTCTCCCTCTCTCTCTCTCTCTCTCTGTCTGTCTATCACTCCCTCCTTCTCTGCCTGTCTGTATAACTTCATCCCTCCCTCCTTCTCTACCCCCTCCTTCCCCCACTCCCTACCTCCTTCCCTTCCTTGTCTCTCCCTCTTATCTCTCTAGCTCCCCCTCTGTCTCTCCCTTCCTCCCTCTGCCTTTGTGACACTTCCTCCCTCCCTTTCTCCCTGTCTCACTTTCTCTTTCTCTCTCCCTCGTTTCTCTCTCTCCCTCTCCCTCTATCTCTTTTCATTAAAATCACTCTCCCCCTCTCTCTCTCTCTCTCTCTCTCTCTCTCTCAATCTCTCTCTTTCTCTGTCCCTCCTCTCTCTCTCTCTGTCTCTCTCTGTCTCTCTCTCCCTCCCTCTATCTCTTTTTATTAAATTCACTCTTCCTCTCTCTCTATTCCTCTCTTCTTTTCCTAAATCTCTCTTTCTCTCACGTGAATGAACACCTCTTCTCTGTGAATTTAGCTCACCCTCTCATTTGTTCTCTCTCTCCCTCTCTCCTTCCCTCCCTCACTACCCCCCTCTCTCTCTCTCTCTCTCTATCTCCCTATCTCTTCCTCCTTCCCTCCTTCCCTCCCTCTCTTTCTCTGTCTGTGTTTTAGTCTCACTCACTCCCCCTTTCTCTTAGACCTTTGATCAGTACTAATCAAATCGTTATATAGGACACTCATTGTGGGATTCGTTAACACCCCATAATTAGCATCAATCCAAAATGGATGCTGCTTATATAGGCTAATACCTGTTATGTTCGTACCACAGCTAATAATAGGCCGATTTTTGTGAGTTTGGTATGAATTATGAAAGTTTTGGGTATGCCCAATCAATTGAAGAGGTTTCATCACTGAAGGTCAAGGACATGAGTTTGTTCCTAAAATAGCTATAATCAATTTGCCAATACAACTGTCCTTGGTGCTATTTATTTTATGTTAGATGTATGAAATGATTGATCAGTTTATGCTGTATTAAAATAAATACCTTCTTTTCTCCATGATGTCAAGGTCAATTAACTCTTGTAAATGTGTCATCAGAAATGCTAGTTAAAATTTAGTAACTAGGATAGACAAGAGTGATTGAATCCCATTATAGAGAACAATGCAATTAGCAACATGTACTCTGTAACAGTGTCATCTGTGGATCTTACCTTTTTCTATTTTTTATTTTGCTGTTTTTGTTAATGTATTTATTATGTTGAAATCTGAAAAAAGAACACTAGTATTATGATGTTATTATTGTGGACTAAAAATGTGGACCATAGCTACAAGAGCAATGTCCTCTCTTTTGCTCCTGTATGGCTCAGAGTTCTGGCCTATTTGAATCTACTCTGGACTTGCGTTGTTGCTCCGCATAAATCCTGTTATATTTGCTATAGCATATATCCTATATAATTGTATAGATTTTTTGCTAAGGGATATCAATCTGTTTGGTGGCTATTATTTAAATACAAAGTAAAATTGAATGGCTCCACACATTGGTGCAGTCTTCTCTCATTGCTGGCTGTAGTATTTTGTTCAGTCCACAGTGTGTCGCTACTGGACACATACCACGTGCATCTGTTGTGTTGTGTGTTTAGATTTTGTACAAAAATATAGTACCCATCAAATGTGATTTTTGAGATTCGTATAAACATTTTGATGTGAACTGAATGCAATAGATTAGGCACATTATGAGGTTAAGTGATAGAATGTATTACGAGTGAAATGACGCATATTTGGAACAGTGTCGCTGGCAGTAATTTGTTGTCATTTAATTTTCACGAAACACGTGGCCGCACACAAACCTGGCTATTTTGTAAATTGATCTGCATCTTGCATGAACACATTTTAAAATTGCTGAAGATATGTGATTTTTACCACACTTGTTAAATGTTTAATAGGTATTCACCAAATGGCGATACCCAAAAAATCATGTACGTATGTCAAGCTGTAAACTGAATGTGAGAAGAAGAACTGAAGGTTGATAACCTGATATGGAGAACGGGAATGAGGTAAGCCCCTATATACTTG
>CM034531.1:38561058-38590359 GCA_020002185.1 Paraescarpia echinospica
TTTCTTTTACAGTAGTACTTAGTACAGTTCCCCCCCCATTGTATATTCTACATATTCGTTCCCATGTCCTGTGTGAAGGCATTTACATTTCCCAAAATTGAACAACATTTGCCGCTTTTCAGACCATTTGATCAACCTGTCAAGATCATCTTGTAAATGCTGTCTATCCCCATCACTTTTAATCCTTCTAAACACTTTTGTATCATCTGCAAATTTCAACACCTTGCTAGCTATATCATCTTCCAAATCGTTTATATATATTAAGAATAATATAGGTCCCAGTAGTGATCCCTGTGGAACCCCACTCAAGACTGATTTCCAGTTTGAAGCCTCCCCATCAACAACTACCGTTGTCTTCTGTCAATCAGCCATTTTTCTATCCAGTTAATTATACCATTTCCTATGCCATGGGCTTTTAGTTTAAGCAGTAATCTCTGATGTGGCACTTTGTCGAAAGCTTTTTGAAAATCTAAGTAGATGATATCTACGGGTGATCCATCATCTACCCATAGTACATGAGTTTGTTCCTAAAATAGCTATAATCAATTTGCCAATACAACTGTCCTTGGTGCTATTTTTGTTATGTTAGATGTATGAAATGATTGATCAGTTTATGCTGTATTAAAATAAATACCTTCTTTTCTCCATGATGTCAAGGTCAATTAACTCTTGTAAATGTGTCACCAGAAATGCTAGTTAAAATTTAGTAACTAGGATAGACAAGAGTGATTGATTCCCATTATAGAGAACAATGCAATTAGCAACATGTACTCTGTAACAGTGTCATCTGTGGATCTTACCTTTTTCTACTTTTTTATTTTGCTGTTTTTGTTAATGTATTTATTATGTTGACATCTGAAAAAAGAACACTAGTATTATGCTGTTATTATTGTGGGCTAAAAATGTGGACCATAGCTACAAGAGCAATGTCCTCTCTTTTGCTCCTGTATGGCTCAGAGTTCTGGCCTATTTGAATCTACTCTGGATTTGCGTTGTTGCTCTGCATAAATCCTGTTATATTTGCTATAGCATATATCCTATATAATTGTATAGATTTTTTGCTAAGGGATATCAATCTGTTTGGTGGCTATTATTTAAATACAAAGTAAAATTGAATGGCTCCACACATTGGTGCAGTCTTCTCTCATTGCTGGCTGTAGTATTTTGTTCAGTCCACAGTGTGTCGCTTCTGGACACATATCACGTGCGTCTGTTGTGTGTTTAGATTTTGTACAAAAATATAGTACCCATCAAATGTGATTTTTGAGATTTGTATAAACATTTTGATGTGAACTGAATGCAATAGATTAGGCACATTATGAGATTAAGTGATAGAATGTATTACGAGTGAAATGACGCATATTTGGAACAGTGTCGCTGGCAGTAATTTGTTGTCATTTAATTTTCATGAAACACACGTGGCCGCACACAAACCTGGCTATTTTGTAAATTGATCAGCATCGTGCATGAACACATTTTAAAATTGCTGAACGTATGTGATTTTGACCAGACTTGTGAATTGTTTAATAGGTATTCACCAAATGGCGATACCCAAAAAATCACGTACGTATGTCAAGCCGTAAACTGAATGTGAGAAGAAGAACTGAAGGTTGATAACCTGATATGGAGAAAGGGAATGAGGTAAGCCCCTATATACTTGATCATGACTGTGCTGTGTTATTCCTGAATGTGTGCCATTGGCATATTGCTCGATCTCTTGTTATGTCAGATATGGGTATCGGAATGTAGTGAATATAATGTCTGAACTAGATTCTCAGACTCAGATCTTTGACTTGACACGGGAAATGGGGCGAGGGAGCATTGGAGATTTGTTTGCAGTTCGATTGGGGTTGTGTTTCCTCCCTATGTCTCTCACTCCCTACCTCCCTTCATCTCTCCCTCACTCACTCTCTAATTCCCTCCCTCCCTCTCTTTCTCTCCCCCTATCTGTCTCACCCCCTCTCTCTCACCCTCTCTGTCTGTCTATCTGTCTGTCTCCCTCTCTCATTCGCTCTTTTGCCATCTCACTCACGTTCTCATCCTCTCCCTCTGTCGCACTCTCTGTATGTCTATTTGTTTCTCTCTCACACTCTCTTTCTTACACACTCACACACACTCTCTTTCCCTCTCTGTCTGTCTGTCACTCTCTCTCTCTCTTTGTCTGTCTATCACTCTCTCCCTCTCTGTCTGTCTGTATCTCTCCATCCCTCCCTCCTTCTCTCCCCCCTCCTTCCACCGCTCCCTACCTCCTTCCCTTTCTTGTCCCTCCATCCTCTCTCTCTCTAGCTCCCCCCTCTGTCTCTCCCTTCCTCCCTCTGCCTTTGTGGCTCTTCCTCCCTCACTTTCTCCATATCCCACTTTCTCTTTCTCTCTCCCTCCTTTCTCTCTCTCCCTCCTTTCTCTCTCTCCCCCCTCCCTCTGTCTCTTTTCATTAAACTCACTCTCCCTCTCTCTCTCTCTCTCTCTCTCCCTCTCTTTCTCTCTCCCTCCTCTCTCTCTCTCCCCCTCCCTCTATCTCTTTTTATTAAACTCACCTTCCCTCTCTCTTTCTTCCTCTCTTTCTCTCTCCCTCTTCTCTCTCTCTCTCCCTCCCTCTATCTCGTTTTACTAAATTCACTCTCCATCTCTCTCTCCCTATCTTCTCTTCCTAAATCTCTCTATCTCTCACGTGCATGAACACCCCCTCTGTGTTAATCTCGCTTACCCTCTGATTTGCTCTCTCTCTCTCCCCCTCTCCTTCCCTTCCTCGCTCCTCTCTCTCTCTCTCTCTCTCTCTCTCTCTCTCCCTCCCTCAATCTCTTTTTATTAAATTCACTCTTCCTCTCTCTCTCTCTCTCTTCCTCTCTTCTTTTCATAAATCTCTCTATCTCTCACGTGCATGAACACCTCTTCTCTGTAGATCTAGCTCACCCTCTCATTTGTTCTCTCTCTCCCTCTCTCCTTCCCTCCCTCGCTTCCCCCCCTCTCTCTCTCTCTCTCTCTCTCTCTCTCTCTCTCTCTCTTCCTCTCTTCTTTTCCTAAATCTCTCTTTCTCTCATGTGCATGAACACCTCTTCTCTGTGAATCTAGCTCACCCTCTCATTTGTTCTCTCTCTCCCTCTCTCCTTCCCTCTCTCGCTCCCCCCTCTCTCTCTCTCTCCCTCTCTCTCTATCTCCCTATCTCTCCCTCCCTCCCTCCCTCCCTCCCTCCCTCCCTCCCTCCCTCCCTCCCTCCCTCCCTCCCTCCCTCTCTTTCTCTGTCTGTGTTTTAGTCTCACTCACTCCCCCTTTCTCTTAGACCTTTGATCAGTACTAATCAAATCCATATGTAGGACATTCATTGTGGGATTCATTAACACCCCATAATTAGTATCAATCCAAAATGGATGCTGCTTGTGTAGGCTAATACCTGTTATGTTCGTACCACAGCTAATAATAGGCCGATTTTTGTGAGTTTGGTATGAATTATGAAAGTTTTGTGTATGCCCAATCAATTGAAGAGGTTTCATCACTGAAGGTCAAGGACATGAGTTTGTTCCTAAAATAGCTATAATCAATTTGCCAATACAACTGTCCTTGGTGCTATTTTTGTTATGTTAGATGTATGAAATGATTGATCAGTTTATGCTGTATTAAAATAAATACCTTCTTTTTCTCCATGATGTCAAGGTCAATTAACTCTTGTAAATGTGTCACCAGAAATGCTAGTTAAAATTTAGTAACTAGGATAGACAAGAGTGATTGATTCCCATTATAGAGAACAATGCAATTAGCAACATGTACTCTGTAACAGTGTCATCTGTGGATCTTACCTTTTTCTACTTTTTTATTTTGCTGTTTTTGTTAATGTATTTATTATGTTGACATCTGAAAAAAGAACACTAGTATTATGCTGTTATTATTGTGGGCTAAAATGTGGACCATAGCTACAAGAGCAATGTCCTCTCTTTTGCTCCTGTATGGCTCAGAGTTCTGGCCTATTTGAATCTACTCTGGACTTGCGTTGTTGCTCTGCATAAATCCTGTTATATTTGCTATAGCATATATCCTATATAATTGTATAGATTTTTTGCTAAGGGATATCAATCTGTTTGGTGGCTATTATTTAAATACAAAGTAAAATTGAATGGCTCCACACATTGGTGCAGTCTTCTCTCATTGCTGGCTGTAGTATTTTGTTCAGTCCACAGTGTGTCGCTTCTGGACACATATCACGTGCGTCTGTTGTGTGTTTAGATTTTGTACAAAAATATAGTACCCATCAAATGTGATTTTTGAGATTTGTATAAACATTTTGATGTGAACTGAATGCAATAGATTAGGCACATTATGAGATTAAGTGATAGAATGTATTACGAGTGAAATGACGCATATTTGGAACAGTGTCGCTGGCAGTAATTTGTTGTCATTTAATTTTCATGAAACACACGTGGCCGCACACAAACCTGGCTATTTTGTAAATTGATCAGCATCGTGCATGAACACATTTTAAAATTGCTGAACGTATGTGATTTTGACCAGACTTGTGAATTGTTTAATAGGTATTCACCAAATGGCGATACCCAAAAAATCACGTACGTATGTCAAGCCGTAAACTGAATGTGAGAAGAAGAACTGAAGGTTGATAACCTGATATGGAGAAAGGGAATGAGGTAAGCCCCTATATACTTGATCATGACTGTGCTGTGTTATTCCTGAATGTGTGCCATTGGCATATTGCTCGATCTCTTGTTATGTCATAGATATGGGTATCGGAATGTAGTGAATATAATGTCTGAACTAGATTCTCAGACTCAGATCTTTGACTTGACATGGGAAGTGGGGCGTGGGAGCATTGGAGATTTGTTTGCAGTTCGATTGGGGTTGTGTTTCCTCCCTATGTCTCTCACTCCCTACCTCCCTTCATCTCGCCCTCACTCACTCTCTAATTCCCTCCCTCCCTCTCTTTCTCTCCCCCTATCTGTCTCACCCCCTCTCTCTCACCCTCTCTGTCTGTCTATCTGTCTGTCTCCCTCTCTCACTCGCTCTTTTGCCATCTCACTCACGTTCTCATCCTCTCCCTCTCTCGCACTCTCTGTATGTCTATTTGTTTCTCTGTCACACTCTTTCTTACACACTCACACACACTCTCTTTCCCTCTCTGTCTGTCTGTCACTCTCTCTCTCTCTCTCTCTCTCTCTCTTTGTCTGTCTATCACTCTCTCCCTCTCTGTCTGTCTGTATCTCTCCATCCCTCCCTCCTTCTCTCCCCCCTCCTTCCTCCGCTCCCTACCTCCTTCCCTTTCTTGTCCCTCCGTCCTCTCTCTCTCTAGCTCCCCCCTCTGTCTCTCCCTTCCTCCCTCTGCCTTTGTGGCTCTTCCTCCCTCACTTTCTCCATATCCCACTTTCTCTTTCTCTCTCCCTCCTTTCTCTCTCTCCCTCCTTTCTCTCTCTCCACCCTCCCTCTGTCTCTTTTCATTAAACTCACTCTCCCTCTCTCTCTCTCTCCCTCTCTTTCTCTCTCCCTCCTCTCTCTCTCTCCCCCTCCCTCTATCTCTTTTTATTAAACTCACCTTCCCTCTCTCTTTCTTCCTCTCTTTCTCTCTCCCTCTTCTCTCTCTCTCTCTCCCTCCCTCTATCTCGTTTTACTAAATTCACTCTCCCTCTCTCTCTCCCTATCTTCTCTTCCTAAATCTCTCTATCTCTCACGTGCATGAACACCCCCTTTCTGTTAATCTCGCTTACCCTCTGATTTGCTCTCTCTCTCCCCCTCTCCTTCCCTTCCTCCCTCCCATCTCTCTCTCTCTCTCTCTCTCTCTCTCTCTCTCTCTCTCTCTCTCTCTCTCTCTCTCTCTCTCTCTCCCTCCCCTCCCCTTAATCTCTTTATTAACCCTCCCCCTCCCTCCCCTTCTTTCATACAACTTCTTATCCTCACGTGCACACGTGAAATTCCCTTCTCTGTAGATCCAGCTCAACCTCCTCATTTGTCCTCCCTCCCTCCCTTCCCTCCCCTCGCCTCCCCCTCTCTCTCTTCCTCTCTTCTTTTCATAAATCTCTCTATCTCTCACGTGCATGAACACCTCTTCTCTGTAGATCTAGCTCACCCTCTCATTTGTTCTCTCTCTCCCTCTCTCCTTCCCTCCCTCGCTTCCCCCCTCTCTCTCTCTCTCTCTCTCTCCCTATCTCTCCCTCCCTCCCTCCCTCCCTCCCTCCCTCCCTCCCTCTCTTTCTCTGTCTGTGTTTTAGTCTCATTCACTCCCCCTTTCTCTTAGACCTTTGATCAGTACTAATCAAATCCTTATATAGGACACTCATTGTGGGATTCATTAACACCCCATAATTAGCATCAATCCAAAATGGATGCTGCTTATATAGGCTAATACCTGTTATGTTCGTACCACAGCTAATAATAGGCCGATGTTTGTGAGTTTGGTATGAATTATGATAGTTTTGGGTATGCCCAATCAATTGAAGAGGTTTCATCACTGAAGGTCAAGTACATGAGTTTGTTCCTAAAATAGCTATAATAAATTTTCCAATACAACTGTCCTTGGTGCTATTTTTGTTATGTTAGATGTATGAAATGATTGATCAGTTTATGCTGTATTAAAATAAATACCTTCTTTTTCTCCATGATGTCAAGGTCAATTAACTCTTGTAAATGTGTCACCAGAAATGCTAGTTAAAATTTAGTAACTAGGATAGACAAGAGTGATTGATTCCCATTATAGAGAACAATGCAATTAGCAACATGTACTCTGTAACAGTGTCATCTGTGGATCTTACCTTTTTCTACTTTTTTATTTTGCTGTTTTTGTTAATGTATTTATTATGTTGACATCTGAAAAAAGAACACTAGTATTATGCTGTTATTATTGTGGGCTAAAATGTGGACCATAGCTACAAGAGCAATGTCCTCTCTTTTGCTCCTGTATGGCTCAGAGTTCTGGCCTATTTGAATCTACTCTGGACTTGCGTTGTTGCTCTGCATAAATCCTGTTATATTTGCTATAGCATATATCCTATATAATTGTATAGATTTTTTGCTAAGGGATATCAATCTGTTTGGTGGCTATTATTTAAATACAAAGTAAAATTGAATGGCTCCACACATTGGTGCAGTCTTCTCTCATTGCTGGCTGTAGTATTTTGTTCAGTCCACAGTGTGTCGCTTCTGGACACATATCACGTGCGTCTGTTGTGTGTTTAGATTTTGTACAAAAATATAGTACCCATCAAATGTGATTTTTGAGATTTGTATAAACATTTTGATGTGAACTGAATGCAATAGATTAGGCACATTATGAGATTAAGTGATAGAATGTATTACGAGTGAAATGACGCATATTTGGAACAGTGTCGCTGGCAGTAATTTGTTGTCATTTAATTTTCATGAAACACACGTGGCCGCACACAAACCTGGCTATTTTGTAAATTGATCAGCATCGTGCATGAACACATTTTAAAATTGCTGAACGTATGTGATTTTGACCAGACTTGTGAATTGTTTAATAGGTATTCACCAAATGGCGATACCCAAAAAATCACGTACGTATGTCAAGCCGTAAACTGAATGTGAGAAGAAGAACTGAAGGTTGATAACCTGATATGGAGAAAGGGAATGAGGTAAGCCCCTATATACTTGATCATGACTGTGCTGTGTTATTCCTGAATGTGTGCCATTGGCATATTGCTCGATCTCTTGTTATGTCATAGATATGGGTATCGGAATGTAGTGAATATAATGTCTGAACTAGATTCTCAGACTCAGATCTTTGACTTGACACGGGAAGTGGGGCGTGGGAGCATTGGAGATTTGTTTGCAGTTCGATTGGGGTTGTGTTTCCTCCCTATGTCTCTCACTCCCTACCTCCCTTCATCTCTCCCTCACTCACTCTCTAATTCCCTCCCTCCCTCTCTTTCTCTCCCCCTATCTGTCTCACCCCCTCTCTCTCACCCTCTCTGTCTGTCTATCTGTCTGTCTCCCTCTCTCACTCGCTCTTTTGCCATCTCACTCACGTTCTCATCCTCTCCCTCTCTCGCACTCTCTGTATGTCTATTTGTTTCTCTGTCACACTCTTTCTTACACACTCACACACACTCTCTTTCCCTCTCTGTCTGTCTGTCACTCTCTCTCTCTCTCTCTCTCTCTCTTTGTCTGTCTATCACTCTCTCCCTCTCTGTCTGTCTGTATCTCTCCATCCCTCCCTCCTTCTCTCCCCCCTCCTTCCTCCGCTCCCTACCTCCTTCCCTTTCTTGTCCCTCCGTCCTCTCTCTCTCTAGCTCCCCCCTCTGTCTCTCCCTTCCTCCCTCTGCCTTTGTGGCTCTTCCTCCCTCACTTTCTCCATATCCCACTTTCTCTTTCTCTCTCCCTCCTTTCTCTCTCTCCCTCCTTTCTCTCTCTCCACCCTCCCTCTGTCTCTTTTCATTAAACTCACTCTCCCTCTCTCTCTCTCTCCCTCTCTTTCTCTCTCCCTCCTCTCTCTCTCTCCCCCTCCCTCTATCTCTTTTTATTAAACTCACCTTCCCTCTCTCTTTCTTCCTCTCTTTCTCTCTCCCTCTTCTCTCTCTCTCTCCCTCCCTCTATCTCGTTTTACTAAATTCACTCTCCCTCTCTCTCTCCCTATCTTCTCTTCCTAAATCTCTCTATCTCTCACGTGCATGAACACCCCCTTTCTGTTAATCTCGCTTACCCTCTGATTTGCTCTCTCTCTCCCCCTCTCCTTCCCTTCCTCGCTCCCATCTCTCTCTCTCTCTCTCTCTCTCTCTCTCTCTCTCTCTCTCTCTCTCTCTCTCTCTCTCTCTCTCTCTCTCTCTCTCTCTCTCTCTCTCTCCCTCCCTCTATCTCTTTTTATTAAATTCACTCTTCCTCTCTCTCTCTTCCTCTCTTCTTTTCCTAAATCTCTCTTTCTCTCATGTGCATGAACACCTCTTCTCTGTGAATCTAGCTCACCCTCTCATTTGTTCTCTCTCTCCCTCTCTCCTTCCCTCCCTCGCTTCCCCCCCTCTCTCTCTCTCTCTATCTCCCTCTCTCTCTCTCTCTTCCTCTCTTCTTTTCATAAATCTCTCTATCTCTCACGTGCATGAACACCTCTTCTCTGTGAATCTAGCTCACCCTCTCATTTGTTCTCTCTCTCCCTCTCTCCTTCCCTCCCTCGCTTCCCCCCCTCTCTCTCTCTCTCTATCTCCCTATCTCTCCCTCCCTCCCTCCCTCCCTCCCTCCCTCCCTCCCTCTCTTTCTCTGTCTGTGTTTTAGTCTCATTCACTCCCCCTTTCTCTTAGACCTTTGATCAGTACTAATCAAATCCTTATATAGGACACTCATTGTGGGATTCGTTAACACCCCATAATTAGCATCAATCCAAAATGGTGCTGCTTATATAGGCTAATACCTGTTATGTTCGTACCACAGCTAATAATAGGCCGATGTTTGTGAGTTTGGTATGAATTATGATAGTTTTGGGTATGCCCAATCAATTGAAGAGGTTTCATCACTGAAGGTCAAGTACATGAGTTTGTTCCTAAAATAGCTATAATCAATTTGCCAATACAACTGTCCTTGGTGCTATTTTTGTTATGTTAGATGTATGAAATGATTGATCAGTTTATGCTGTATTAAAATAAATACCTTCTTTTTCTCCATGATGTCAAGGTCAATTAACTCTTGTAAATGTGTCACCAGAAATGCTAGTTAAAATTTAGTAACTAGGATAGACAAGAGTGATTGATTCCCATTATAGAGAACAATGCAATTAGCAACATGTACTCTGTAACAGTGTCATCTGTGGATCTTACCTTTTTCTACTTTTTTATTTTGCTGTTTTTGTTAATGTATTTATTATGTTGAAATCTGAAAAAAGAACACTAGTATTATGCTGTTATTATTGTGGACTAAAAATGTGGACCATAGCTACAAGAGCAATGTCCTCTCTTTTGCTCCTGTATGGCTCAGAGTTCTGGCCTATTTGAATCTACTCTGGACTTGCGTTGTTGCTCTGCATAAATCCTGTTATATTTGCTATAGCATATATCCTATATAATTGTATAGATTTTTTGCTAAGGGATATCAATCTGTTTGGTGGCTATTATTTAAATACAAAGTAAAATTGAATGGCTCCACACATTGGTGCAGTCTTCTCTCATTGCTGGCTGTAGTATTTTGTTCAGTCCACAGTGTGTCGCTTCTGGACACATACCACGTGCGTCTGTTGTGTTGTGTGTTTAGATTTTGTACAAAAATATAGTACCCATCAAATGTTATGTTTGAGATTCGTATAAACATTTTGATGTGAACTGAATGCAATAGATTAGGCACATTATGAGGTTAAGTGATAGAATGTATTACGAGTGAAATGACGCATATTTGGAACAGTGTCGCTGGTAGTAATTTGTTGTCATTTAATTTTAACGAAACACACGTGGCCGCACACAAACCTGGCTATTTTGTAAATTGATCAGCATCGTGCATGAACACATTTTAAAATTGCTGAAGGTATGTGATTTTGATCAGATTTGTGAATTGTTTAATAGGTATTCACCAAATGACGATACCCATAAAATCACGTACGTACGTCAAGCTGTAAACTGAATGTGAGAAGAAGAACTAAAGGTTGATAACCTGATATGGAGAAAGGGAATGAGGTAAGCCCCTATATACTTGATCATGACTGTGCTGTGTTATTCCTGAATGTGTGCCATTGGCATATTGCTCGATCTCTTGTTATGTCAGATATGGGTATCGGAATGTAGTGAATATAATGTCTGAACTAGATTCTCAGACTCAGATCTTTGACTTGACACGGGAAATGGGGCGAGGGAGCATTGGAGATTTGTTTGCAGTTCGATTGGGGTTGTGTTTCCTCCCTATGTCTCTCACTCCCTACCTCCCTTCATCTCTCCCTCACTCACTCTCTAATTCCCTCCCTCCCTCTCTTTCTCTCCCCCTATCTGTCTCACCCCCTCTCTCTCACCCTCTCTGTCTGTCTATCTGTCTGTCTCCCTCTCTCACTCGCTCTTTTGCCATCTCACTCACGTTCTCATCCTCTCCCTCTGTCGCACTCTCTGTATGTCTATTTGTTTCTCTCTCACACTCTCTTTCTTACACACTCACACACACTCTCTTTCCCTCTCTGTCTGTCTGTCACTCTCTCTCTCTCTCTCTCTCTCTTTGTCTGTCTATCACTCTCTCCCTCTCTGTCTGTCTGTATCTCTCCATCCCTCCCTCCTTCTCTCCCCCCTCCTTCCACCGCTCCCTACCTCCTTCCCTTTCTTGTCCCTCCATCCTCTCTCTCTCTAGCTCCCCCCTCTGTCTCTCCCTTCCTCCCTCTGCCTTTGTGGCTCTTCCTCCCTCACTTTCTCCATATCCCACTTTCTCTTTCTCTCTCCCTCCTTTCTCTCTCTCCCTCCTTTCTCTCTCTCCACCCTCCCTCTGTCTCTTTTCATTAAACTCACTCTCCCTCTCTCTCTCTCTCTCTCCCTCTCTTTCTCTCTCCCTCCTCTCTCTCTCTCCCCCTCCCTCTATCTCTTTTTATTAAACTCACCTTCCCTCTCTCTTTCTTCCTCTCTTTCTCTCTCCCTCTTCTCTCTCTCTCTCTCCCTCCCTCTATCTCGTTTTACTAAATTCAATCTCCCTCTCTCTCTCCCTATCTTCTCTTCCTAAATCTCTCTATCTCTCACGTGCATGAACACCCCCTTTCTGTTAATCTCGCTTACCCTCTGATTTGCTCTCTCTCTCCCCCTCTCCTTCCCTTCCTCCCTCCCATCTCTCTCTCTCTCTCTCTCTCTCTCTCTCTCTCTCTCTCTCTCTCTCTCTCTCTCTCTCTCTCTCTCTCCCTCCCTATATCTCTTTTTATTAAAGTCACTCTTCCTCTCTCTCTCTCTTCCTCTCTTCTTTTCATAAATCTCTCTATCTCTCACGTGCATGAACACCTCTTCTCTGTAGATCTAGCTCACCCTCTCATTTGTTCTCTCTCTCCCTCTCCTCCCCTCCCTCACCTCCCCTCTTTCCATAACCCCATCCCCCACGCACGAACAACCCTTCTCCAGAATCTAGCTCACCTCCTCATTTTCTCTCCCTCTCTCCTCCTTCCCTCCCCGCTCCCCCCTCTCTCTCTCTCTCTCTCTCTCTCTCCCTCTCTCTCCCTCCCTCCCTCCCTCCCTCCCTCCCTCCCTCCCTCCCTCTCTTTCTCTGTCTGTGTTTTAGTCTCATTCACTCCCCCTTTCTCTTAGACCTTTGATCAGTACTAATCAAATCCTTATATAGGACACTCATTGTGGGATTCGTTAACACCCCATAATTAGCATCAATCCAAAATGGATGCTGCTTATATAGGCTAATACCTGTTATGTTCGTACCACAGCTAATAATAGGCCGATGTTTGTGAGTTTGGTATGAATTATGATAGTTTTGGGTATGCCCAATCAATTGAAGAGGTTTCATCACTGAAGGTCAAGTACATGAGTTTGTTCCTAAAATAGCTATAATCAATTTGCCAATACAACTGTCCTTGGTGCTATTTTTGTTATGTTAGATGTATGAAATGATTGATCAGTTTATGCTGTATTAAAATAAATACCTTCTTTTTCTCCATGATGTCAAGGTCAATTAACTCTTGTAAATGTGTCACCAGAAATGCTAGTTAAAATTTAGTAACTAGGATAGACAAGAGTGATTGATTCCCATTATAGAGAACAATGCAATTAGCAACATGTACTCTGTAACAGTATCATCTGTGGATCTTACCTTTTTCTAATTTTTTATTTTGCTGTTTTTGTTAATGTATTTATTATGTTGACATCTGAAAAAAGAACACTAGTATTATGCTGTTATTATTGTGGGCTAAAAATGTGGACCATAGCTACAAGAGCAATGTCCTCTCTTTTGCTCCTGTATGGCTCAGAGTTCTGGCCTATTTGAATCTACTCTGGACTTGCGTTGTTGCTCTGCATAAATCCTGTTATATTTGCTATAGCATATATCATATATAATTGTATAGATTTTTTGCTAAGGGATATTAATCTGTTTGGTGGCTATTATTTAAATACAAAGTAAAATTGAATGGCTCCACACATTGGTGCAGTCTTCTCTCATTGCTGGCTGTAGTATTTTGTTCAGTCCACAGTGTGTCGCTTCTGGACACATACCATGTGCGTCTGTTGTGTTGTGTGTTTAGATTTTGTACAAAAATATAGTACCCATCAAATGAGATTCGTATCAACATTTTGATGTGAACTGAATGCAATAGATTAGGCACATTATGAGGTTAAGTGATAGAATGTATTACGAGTGAAATGACGCATATTTGGAACAGTGTCGCTGGTAGTAATTTGTTGTCATTTAATTTTAACGAAACACACGTGGCCGCACACAAACCTGGCTATTTTGTAAATTGATCAGCATCGTGCATGAACACATTTTAAAATTGCTGAAGGTATGTGATTTTGATCAGACTTGTGAATTGTTTAATAGGTATTCAACAAATGACGATACCCATAAAATCACGTACGTATGTCAAGCTGTAAACTGAATGTGAGAAGAAGAACTAAAGGTTGATAACCTGATATGGAGAAAGGGAATGAGGTAAGCCCCTATATACTTGATCATGACTGTGCTGTGTTATTCCTGAATGTGTGCCATTGGCATATTGCTCGATCTCTTGTTATGTCAGATATGGGTATCGGAATGTAGTGAATATAATGTCTGAACTAGATTCTCAGACTCAGATCTTTGACTTGACACGGGAAATGGGGCGAGGGAGCATTGGAGATTTGTTTGCAGTTCGATTGGGGTTGTGTTTCCTCCCTATGTCTCTCACTCCCTACCTCCCTTCATCTCTCCCTCACTCACTCTCTAATTCCCTCCCTCCCTCTCTAATTCCCTCCCTCCCTCTCTTTCTCTCCCCCTATCTGTCTCACCCCCTCTCTCTCACCCTCTCTGTCTGTCTATCTGTCTGTCTCCCTCTCTCACTCGCTCTTTTGCCATCTCACTCACGTTCTCATCCTCTCCCTCTGTCGCACTCTCTGTATGTCTATTTGTTTCTCTCTCACACTCTCTTTCTTACACACTCACACACACTCTCTTTCCCTCTCTGTCTGTCTGTCACTCTCTCTCTCTCTCTCTCTCTCTTTGTCTGTCTATCACTCTCTCCCTCTCTGTCTGTCTGTATCTCTCCATCCCTCCCTCCTTCTCTCCCCCCTCCTTCCACCGCTCCCTACCTCCTTCCCTTTCTTGTCCCTCCATCCTCTCTCTCTCTAGCTCCCCCCTCTGTCTCTCCCTTCCTCCCTCTGCCTTTGTGGCTCTTCCTCCCTCACTTTCTCCATATCCCACTTTCTCTTTCTCTCTCCCTCCTTTCTCTCTCTCCCTCCTTTCTCTCTCTCCACCCTCCCTCTGTCTCTTTTCATTAAACTCACTCTCCCTCTCTCTCTCTCTCTCCCTCTCTTTCTCTCTCCCTCCTCTCTCTCTCTCTCTCCCTCTCCCTCTATCTCTTTTTATTAAACTCACCTTCCCTCTCTCTTTCTTCCTCTCTTTCTCTCTCCCTCTTATCTCTCTCTCTCTCCCTCCCTCTATCTCGTTTTACTAAATTCACTCTCCCTCTCTCTCTCCCTATCTTCTCTTCCTAAATCTCTCTATCTCTCACGTGCATGAACACCCCCTTTCTGTTAATCTCGCTTACCCTCTGATTTGCTCTCTCTCTCCCCCTCTCCTTCCCTTCCTCCCTCCCATCTCTCTCTCTCTCTCTCTCTCTCTCTCTCTCTCTCTCTCTCTCTCTCTCTCTCTCTCTCTCTCTCTCCCTCCCTCAATCTCTTTTTATTAAATTCACTCTTCCTCTCTCTCTCTCTTCCTCTCTTCTTTTCATAAATCTCTCTATCTCTCACGTGCATGAACACCTCTTCTCTGTAGATCTAGCTCACCCTCTCATTTGTTCTCTCTCTCCCTCTCCCTCCCTCTCCTCCTTCCCTCCCTCGGCCTCTCTCTCTCTCTCTCTCTCTCTCTCTTCCTCTCTTCTTTTCATAAATCTCTCTATCTCTCACGTGCATGAATACCTCTTCTCTGTAGATCTAGCTCACCCTCTCATTTGTTCTCTCTCTCCCTCTCTCCTTCCCTCCCTCGCTTCCCCCCCTCTCTCTCTCTCTCTCTCTCTCTCTCTCTCTCTCTCTCTTCCTCCCTCCCTCCCTCCCCTCCCTCCCTCTTCTGTCCGTGTTTTAGTCTCCCATCTTTACCCCTTTCTCTTAGACCTTGATCAGTACTCAATCAAATCCCCATATAGGACAGCCCAATAGGGATCTGTTACCCACATACCAGCATCAATCCAAAATGGATGCCGCTTTATATAGGCCAATACCTGCTATGTTCTGTACCACAGCTAATAATAGGCCGATTTTTGTGAGTTTGGTATGAATTATGAAAGTTTTGGGTATGCCCAATCAATTGAAGAGGTTTCATCACTGAAGGTCAAGGACATGAGTTTGTTCCTAAAATAGCTATAATCAATTTGCCAATACAACTGTCCTTGGTGCTATTTATTTTATGTTAGATGTATGAAATGATTGATCAGTTTATGCTGTATTAAAATAAATACCTTCTTTTCTCCATGATGTCAAGGTCAATTAACTCTTGTAAATGTGTCATCAGAAATGCTAGTTAAAATTTAGTAACTAGGATAGACAAGAGTGATTGAATCCCATTATAGAGAACAATGCAATTAGCAACATGTACTCTGTAACAGTGTCATCTGTGGATCTTACCTTTTTCTATTTTTTTATTTTGCTGTTTTTGTTAATGTATTTATTATGTTGACATCTGAAAAAAGAACACTAGTATTATGCTGTTATTATTGTGGACTAAAAATATGGACCATAGCTACAAGAGCAATGTCCTCTGTTTTGCTCCTGTATGGCTCAGAGTTCTGGCCTATTTGAATCTACTCTGGACTTGCGTTGTTGCTCTGCATAAATCCTGTTATATTTGCTATAGCATATATCCTATATAATTGTATAGATTTTTTGCTAAGGGATATCAATCTGTTTGGTGGCTATTATTTAAATACAAAGTAAAATTGAATGGCTCCACACATTGGTGCAGTCTTCTCTCATTGCTGGCTGTAGTATTTTGTTCAGTCCACAGTGTGTCGCTTCTGGACACATACCATGTGCGTGTGTTGTGTTGTGTGTTTAGATTTTGTACAAAAATATAGTACCCATCAAATGTGATGTTTGAGATTCGTATAAACATTTTGATGTGAACTGAATGCAATAGATTAGGCACATTATGAGGTTAAGTGATAGAATGTATTACGAGTGAAATGACGCATATTTGGAACAGTGTCGCTGGTAGTAATTTGTTGTCATTTAATTTTAACGAAACACACGTGGCCGCACACAAACCTGGCTATTTTGTAAATTGATCAGCATCGTGCATGAACACATTTTAAAATTGCTGAAGGTATGTGATTTTGATCAGGCTTGTAAATTGTTTAATAGGTATTCAACAAATGACGATACCCATAAAATCACGTACGTATGTCAAGCTGTAAACTGAATGTGAGAAGAAGAACTAAAGGTTGATAACCTGATATGGAGAAAGGGAATGAGGTAAGCCCCTATATACTTGATCATGACTGTGCTGTGTTATTCCTGAATGTGTGCCATTGGCATATTGCTCGATCTCTTGTTATGTCATAGATATGGGTATCGGAATGTAGTGAATATAATGTCTGAACTAGATTCTCAGACTCAGATCTTTGACTTGACACGGGAAATGGGGCGAGGGAGCATTGGAGATTTGTTTGCAGTTCGATTGGGGTTGTGTTTCCTCCCTATGTCTCTCACTCCCTACCTCCCTTCATCTCTCCCTCACTCACTCTCTAATTCCCTCCCTCCCTCTCTTTCTCTCCCCCTATCTGTCTCACCCCCTCTCTCTCACCCTCTCTGTCTGTCTATCTGTCTGTCTCCCTCTCTCACTCGCTCTTTTGCCATCTCACTCACGTTCTCATCCTCTCCCTCTGTCGCACTCTCTGTATGTCTATTTGTTTCTCTCTCACACTCTCTTTCTTACACACTCACACACACTCTCTTTCCCTCTCTGTCTGTCTGTCACTCTCTCTCTCTCTCTCTCTCTCTCTTTGTCTGTCTATCACTCTCTCCCTCTCTGTCTGTCTGTATCTCTCCATCCTTCCCTCCTTCTCTCCCCCCTCCTTCCACCGCTCCCTACCTCCTTCCCTTTCTTGTCCCTCCATCCTCTCTCTCTCTAGCTCCCCCCTCTGTCTCTCCCTTCCTCCCTCTGCCTTTGTGGCTCTTCCTCCCTCACTTTCTCCATATCCCACTTTCTCTTTCTCTCTCCCTCCTTTCTCTCTCTCCCTCCTTTCTCTCTCTCCACCCTCCCTCTGTCTCTTTTCATTAAACTCACTCTCCCTCTCTCTCTCTCTCCCTCTCTTTCTCTCTCCCTCCTCTCTCTCTCTCCCCCTCCCTCTATCTCTTTTTATTAAACTCACCTTCCCTCTCTCTTTCTTCCTCTCTTTCTCTCTCCCTCTTCTCTCTCTCTCTCCCTCCCTCTATCTCGTTTTACTAAATTCACTCTCCCTCTCTCTCTCCCTATCTTCTCTTCCTAAATCTCTCTATCTCTCACGTGCATGAACACCCCCTTTCTGTTAATCTCGCTTACCCTCTGATTTGCTCTCTCTCTCCCCCTCTCCTTCCCTTCCTCCCTCCCATCTCTCTCTCTCTCTCTCTCTCTCTCTCTCTCTCTCTCTCTCTCTCTCTCTCTCTCTCTCTCTCTCCCTCCCTCAATCTCTTTTTATTAAATTCACTCTTCCTCTCTCTCTCTTCCTCTCTTCTTTTCATAAATCTCTCTATCTCTCACGTGCATGAATACCTCTTCTCTGTAGATCTAGCTCACCCTCTCATTTGTTCTCTCTCTCCCTCTCTCCTTCCCTCCCTCGCTTCCCCCCCTCTCTCTCTCTCTCTCTCTCTCTCTCTCTCTCTCTCTCTTCCTCTCTTCTTTTCATAAATCTCTCTATCTCTCACGTGCATGAACACCTCTTCTCTGTGAATCTAGCTCACCCTCTCATTTGTTCTCTCTCTCCCTCTCTCCTTCCCTCCCTCGCTCCCCCCTCTCTCTCTCTCTCTCCCTCTCTCTCTATCTCCCTATCTCTCCCTCCCTCCCTCCCTCCCTCCCTCCCTCCCTCCCTCCCTCCCTCCCTCCCTCCCTCCCTCCCTCTCTTTCTCTGTCTGTGTTTTAGTCTCACTCACTCCCCCTTTCTCTTAGACCTTTGATCAGTACTAATCAAATCCATATGTAGGACATTCATTGTGGGATTCATTAACACCCCATAATTAGTATCAATCCAAAATGGATGCTGCTTGTATAGGCTAATACCTGTTATGTTCGTACCACAGCTAATAATAGGCCGATTTTTGTGAGTTTGGTATGAATTATGAAAGTTTTGGGTATGCCCAATCAATTGAAGAGGTTTCATCACTGAAGGTCAAGGACATGAGTTTGTTCCTAAAATAGCTATAATCAATTTGCCAATACAACTGTCCTTGGTGCTATTTTTGTTATGTTAGATGTATGAAATGATTGATCAGTTTATGCTGTATTAAAATAAATACCTTCTTTTTCTCCATGATGTCAAGGTCAATTAACTCTTGTAAATGTGTCACCAGAAATGCTAGTTAAAATTTAGTAACTAGGATAGACAAGAGTGATTGATTCCCATTATAGAGAACAATGCAATTAGCAACATGTACTCTGTAACAGTGTCATCTGTGGATCTTACCTTTTTCTACTTTTTTATTTTGCTGTTTTTGTTAATGTATTTATTATGTTGACATCTGAAAAAAGAACACTAGTATTATGCTGTTATTATTGTGGGCTAAAAATGTGGACCATAGCTACAAGAGCAATGTCCTCTCTTTTGCTCCTGTATGGCTCAGAGTTCTGGCCTATTTGAATCTACTCTGGACTTGCGTTGTTGCTCTGCATAAATCCTGTTATATTTGCTATAGCATATATCCTATATAATTGTATAGATTTTTTGCTAAGGGATATCAATCTGTTTGGTGGCTATTATTTAAATACAAAGTAAAATTGAATGGCTCCACACATTGGTGCAGTCTTCTCTCATTGCTGGCTGTAGTATTTTGTTCAGTCCACAGTGTGTCGCTTCTGGACACATATCACGTGCGTCTGTTGTGTGTTTAGATTTTGTACAAAAATATAGTACCCATCAAATGTGATTTTTGAGATTCGTATAAACATTTTGATGTGAACTGAATGCAATAGATTAGGCACATTATGAGATTAAGTGATAGAATGTATTACGAGTGAAATGACGCATATTTGGAACAGTGTCGCTGGCAGTAATTTGTTGTCATTTAATTTTCATGAAACACACGTGGCCGCACACAAACCTGGCTATTTTGTAAATTGATCAGCATCGTGCATGAACACATTTTAAAATTGCTGAAGGTATGTGATTTTGACCAGACTTGTGAATTGTTTAATAGGTATTCACCAAATGGCGATACCCAAAAAATCACGTACGTATGTCAAGCCGTAAACTGAATGTGAGAAGAAGAACTGAAGGTTGATAACCTGATATGGAGAAAGGGAATGAGGTAAGCCCCTATATACTTGATCATGACTGTGCTGTGTTATTCCTGAATGTGTGCCATTGGCATATTGCTCGATCTCTTGTTATGTCATAGATATGGGTATCGGAATGTAGTGAATATAATGTCTGAACTAGATTCTCAGACTCAGATCTTTGACTTGACACGGGAAGTGGGGCGAGGGAGCATTGGAGATTTGTTTGCAGTTCGATTGGGGTTGTGTTTCCTCCCTATGTCTCTCACTCCCTACCTCCCTTCATCTCTCCCTCACTCACTCTCTAATTCCCTCCCTCCCTCTCTTTCTCTCCCCCTATCTGTCTCACCCCCTCTCTCTCACCCTCTCTGTCTGTCTATCTGTCTGTCTCCCTCTCTCACTCGCTCTTTTGCCATCTCACTCACGTTCTCATCCTCTCCCTCTGTCGCACTCTCTGTATGTCTATTTGTTTCTCTCTCACACTCTTTCTTACACACTCACACACACTCTCTTTCCCTCTCTGTCTGTCTGTCACTCTCTCTCTCTCTCTCTCTGTCTGTCTATCACTCTCTCCCTCTCTGTCTGTCTGTATCTCTCCATCCCTCCCTCCTTCTCTCCCCCCTCCTTCCTCCGCTCCCTACCTCCTTCCCTTTCTTGTCCCTCCGTCCTCTCTCTCTCTAGCTCCCCCCTCTGTCTCTCCCTTCCTCCCTCTGCCTTTGTGGCTCTTCCTCCCTCACTTTCTCCATATCCCACTTTCTCTTTCTCTCTCCCTCCTTTCTCTCTCTCCCTCCTTTCTCTCTCTCCACCCTCCCTCTGTCTCTTTTCATTAAACTCACTCTCCCTCTCTCTCTCTCTCCCTCTCTTTCTCTCTCCCTCCTCTCTCTCTCTCCCCCTCCCTCTATCTCTTTTTATTAAACTCACCTTCCCTCTCTCTTTCTTCCTCTCTTTCTCTCTCCCTCTTCTCTCTCTCTCTCTCCCTCCCTCTATCTCGTTTTACTAAATTCACTCTCCCTCTCTCTCTCCCTATCTTCTCTTCCTAAATCTCTCTATCTCTCATGTGCATGAACACCCCCTCTCTGTTAATCTCGCTTACCCTCTGATTTGCTCTCTCTCTCCCCCTCTCCTTCCCTTCCTCCCTCCCATCTCTCTCTCTCTCTCTCTCTCTCTCTCTCTTCCTCTCTTCTTTTAATAAATCTATCTATCTCTCACGTGCATGAACACCTCTTCTCTGTGAATCTAGCTCACCCTCTCATTTGTTCTCTCTCTCCCTCTCTCCTTCCCTCCCTTGCTTCCCCCCCTCTCTCTCTCTCTCTCTCTCTCTCTATCTCCCTATCTCTCCCTTCTCCCTCCCTCCCTCCCTCCCTCTCTTTCTCTGTCTGTGTTTTAGTCTCATTCACTCCCCCTTTCTCTTAGACCTTTGATCAGTACTAGTCAAATCCTTATATAGGACACTCATTGTGGGATTCGATAACACCCCATAATTAGCATCAATCCAAAATGGATGCTGCTTATATAGGCTAATACCTGTTATGTTCGTACCACAGCTAATAATAGGCCGATTTTTGTGAGTTTGGTATGAATTATGAAAGTTTTGGGTATGCCCAATCAATTGAAGAGGTTTCATCACTGAAGGTCAAGGACATGAGTTTGTTCCTAAAATAGCTATAATCAATTTGCCAATACAACTGTCCTTGGTGCTATTTATTTTATGTTAGATGTATGAAATGATTGATCAGTTTATGCTGTATTAAAATAAATACCTTCTTTTTCTCCATGATGTCAAGGTCAATTAACTCTTGTAAATGTGTCATCAGAAATGCTAGTTAAAATTTAGTAACTAGGATAGACAAGAGTGATTGAATCCCATTATAGAGAACAATGCAATTAGCAACATGTACTCTGTAACAGTGTCATCTGTGGATCTTACCTTTTTCTATTTTTTTATTTTGCTGTTTTTGTTAATGTATTTATTATGTTGACATCTGAAAAAAGAACACTAGTATTATGCTGTTATTATTGTGGACTAAAAATGTGGACCATAGCTACAAGAGCAATGTCCTCTCTTTTGCTCCTGTATGGCTCAGAGTTCTGGCCTATTTGAATCTACTCTGGACTTGCGTTGTTGCTCTGCATAAATCCTGTTATATTTGCTATAGCATATATCCTATATAATTGTATAGATTTTTTGCTAAGGGATATCAATCTGTTTGGTGGCTATTATTTAAATACAAAGTAAAATTGAATGGCTCCACACATTGGTGCAGTCTTCTCTCATTGCTGGCTGTAGTATTTTGTTCAGTCCACAGTGTGTCGCTTCTGGACACATACCACGTGCGTCTGTTGTGTTGTGTGTTTAGATTTTGTACAAAAATATAGTACCCATCAAATGTGATGTTTGAGATTCGTATAAACATTTTGATGTGAACTGAATGCAATAGATTAGGCACATTATGAGGTTAAGTGATAGAATGTATTACGAGTGAAATGACGCATATTTGGAACAGTGTCGCTGGTAGTAATTTGTTGTCATTTAATTTTAACGAAACACACGTGGCCGCACACAAACCTGGCTATTTTGTAAATTGATCAGCATCGTGCATGAACACATTTTAAAATTGTTGATGGTATGTGATTTTGATCAGACTGGTGAATTGTTTAATAGGTATTCACCAAATGACGATACCCATAAAATCACGTACGTACGTCAAGCTGTAAATTGAATGTGAGAAGAAGAACTAAAGGTTGATAACCTGATATGGAGAAAGGGAATGAGGTAGGCCCCTATATACTTGATCATGACTGTGCTGTGTTATTCCTGAATGTGTGCCATTGGCATATTGCTCGATCTCTTGTTATGTCATAGATATGGGTATCGGAATGTAGTGAATATAATGTCTGAACTAGATTCTCAGACTCAGATCTTTGACTTGACACGGGAAATGGGGCGAGGGAGCATTGGAGATTTGTTTGCAGTTCGATTGGGGTTGTGTTTCCTCCCTATGTCTCTCACTCATTGTGGGATTCGTTAACACCCCATAATTAGCATCAATCCAAAATGGATGCTGCTTATATAGGCTAATACCTGTTATGTTCGTACCACAGCTAATAATAGGCCGATGTTTGTGAGTTTGGTATGAATTATGAAAGTTTTGGGTATGCCCAATCAATTGAAGAGGTTTCATCACTGAAGGTCAAGTACATGAGTTTGTTCCTAAAATAGCTATAAGCAATTTGCCAATACAACTGTCCTTGGTGCTATTTTTGTTATGTTAGATGTATGAAATGATTGATCAGTTTATGCTGTATTAAAATAAATACCTTCTTTTTCTCCATGATGTCAAGGTCAATTAACTCTTGTAAATGTGTCACCAGAAATGCTAGTTAAAATTTAGTAACTAGGATAGACAAGAGTGATTGATTCCCATTATAGAGAACAATGCAATTAGCAACATGTACTCTGTAACAGTGTCATCTGTGGATCTTACCTTTTTCTACTTTTTTATTTTGCTGTTTTTGTTAATGTATTTATTATGGTGACATCTGAAAAAAGAACACTAGTATTATGCTGTTATTATTGTGGCCTAAAAATGTAGACCATAGCTACAAGAGCAATGTCCTCTCTTTTGCTCCTGTATGGCTCTGAGTTCTGGCCTATTTGAATCTACTCTGGACTTGCGTTGTTGCTCTGCATAAATCCTGTTATATTTGCTATAGCATATATCCTATATAATTGTATAGATTTTTTGCTAAGGGATATCAATCTGTTTGGTGGCTATTATTTAAATACAAAGTAAAATTGAATGGCTCCACACATTGGTGCAGTCTTCTCTCATTGCTGGCTGTAGTATTTTGTTCAGTCCACAGTGTGTCGCTTCTGGACACATACCACGTGCGTCTGTTGTGTTGTGTGTTTAGATTTTGTACAAAAATATAGTACCCATCAAATGTGATGTTTGAGATTCGTATAAACATTTTGATGTGAACTGAATGCAATAGATTAGGCACATTATGAGGTTAAGTGATAGAATGTATTACGAGTGAAATGACGCATATTTGGAACAGTGTCGCTGGTAGTAATTTGTTGTCATTTAATTTTAACGAAACACACGTGGCCGCACACAAACCTGGCTATTTTGTAAATTGATCAGCATCGTGCATGAACACATTTTAAAATTGCTGAAGGTATGTGATTTTGATCAGACTTGTGAATTGTTTAATAGGTATTCAACAAATGACGATACCCATAAAATCACGTACGTATGTCAAGCTGTAAACTGAATGTGAGAAGAAGAACTAAAGGTTGATAACCTGATATGGAGAAAGGGAATGAGGTAAGCCCCTATATACTTGATCATGACTGTGCTGTGTTATTCCTGAATGTGTGCCATTGGCATATTGCTCGATCTCTTGTTATGTCATAGATATGGGTATCGGAATGTAGTGAATATAATGTCTGAACTAGATTCTCAGACTCAGATCTTTGACTTGACACGGGAAATGGGGCGAGGGAGCATTGGAGATTTGTTTGCAGTTCGATTGGGGTTGTGTTTCCTCCCTATGTCTCTCACTCATTGTGGGATTCGTTAACACCCCATAATTAGCATCAATCCAAAATGGATGCTGCTTATATAGGCTAATACCTGTTATGTTCGTACCACAGCTAATAATAGGCCGATGTTTGTGAGTTTGGTATGAATTATTATAGTTTTGGGTATGCCCAATCAATTGAAGAGGTTTCATCACTGAAGGTCAAGTACATGAGTTTGTTCCTAAAATAGCTATAATCAATTTGCCAATACAACTGTCCTTGGTGCTATTTTTGTTATGTTAGATGTATGAAATGATTGATCAGTTAATGCTGTATTAAAATAAATACCTTCTTTTTCTCCATGATGTCAAGGTCAATTAACTCTTGTAAATGTGTCACCAGAAATGCTAGTTAAAATATAGTAACTAGGATAGACAAGAGTGATTGATTCCCATTATAGAGAACAATGCAATTAGCAACATGTACTCTGTAACAGTGTCATCTGTGGATCTTACCTTTTTCTACTTTTTTATTTTGCTGTTTTTGTTAATGTATTTATTATGTTGACACCTGAAAAAAGAACACTAGTATTATGCTGTTATTATTGTGGGCTAAAAATGTGGACCATAGCTACAAGAGCAATGTCCTCTCTTTTGCTCCTGTATGGCTCAGAGTTCTGGCCTATTTGAATCTACTCTGGACTTGCGTTGTTGCTCTGCATAAATCCTGTTATATTTGCTATAGCATATATCCTATATAATTGTATAGATTTTTTGCTAAGGGATATCAATCTGTTTGGTGGCTATTATTTAAATACAAAGTAAAATTGAATGGCTCCACACATTGGTGCAGTCTTCTCTCATTGCTGGCTGTAGTATTTTGTTCAGTCCACAGTGTGTCGCTTCTGGACACATATCACGTGCGTCTGTTGTGTGTTTAGATTTTGTACAAAAATATAGTACCCATCAAATGTGATTTTTGAGATTCGTATAAACATTTTTATGTGAACTGAATGCAATAGATTAGGCACATTATGAGATTAAGTGATAGAATGTATTACGAGTGAAATGACGCATATTTGGAACAGTGTCGCTGGCAGTAATTTGTTGTCATTTAATTTTCATGAAACACACGTGGCCGCACACAAACCTGGCTATTTTGTAAATTGATCAGCATCGTGCATGAACACATTTTAAAATTGCTGAACGTATGTGATTTTGACCAGACTTGTGAATTGTTTAATAGGTATTCACCAAATGGCGATACCCGAAAAATCACGTACGTATGTCAAGCCATAAACTGAATGTGAGAAGAAGAACTGAAGGTTGATAACCTGATATGGAGAAAGGGAATGAGGTAAGCCCCTATATACTTGATCATGACTGTGCTGTGTTATTCCTGAATGTGTGCCATTGGCATATTGCTCGATCTCTTGTTATGTCATAGATATGGGTATCGGAATGTAGTGAATATAATGTCTGAACTAGATTCTCAGACTCAGATCTTTGACTTGACACGGGAAGTGGGGCGAGGGAGCATTGGAGATTTGTTTGCAGTTCGATTGGGGTTGTGTTTCCTCCCTATGTCTCTCACTCCCTACCTCCCTTTATCTCTCCCTCACTCACTCTCTAATTCCCTCCCTCCCTCTCTTTCTCTCCCCCTATCTGTCTCACCCCCTCTCTCTCACCCTCTCTGTCTGTCTATCTGTCTGTCTCCCTCTCTCATTCGCTCTTTTGCCATCTCACTCACGTTCTCATCCTCTCCCTCTGTCACACTCTCTGTATGTCTATTTGTTTCTCTCTCACACTCTCTTTCTTACACACTCACACACACTCTCTTTCCCTCTCTGTCTGTCTGTCACTCTCTCTCTCTCCCTCTCTGTCTGTCTGTATCTCTCCATCCCTCCCTCCTTCTCTCCCCCCTCCTTCCCCCGCTCCCTACCTCCTTCCCTTTCTTGTCCCTCCCTCCTCTCTCTCTCTCTAGCTCCCCCCTCTGTCTCTCCCTTCCTCCCTCTGCCTTTGTGACTCTTCCTCCCTCACTTTCTCCATCTCCCACTTTCTCTTTCTCTCTCCCTCCTTTCTCTCTCTCCCTCCTTTCTCTCTCTCCACCCTCCCTCTGTCTCTTTTCATTAAACTCACTCTGCTCTCTCTCTCTCTCTCTCTCTCTCTCTCTCTCTCTCTCCCTCCTCTCTCTCTCTCTCTCTCTCTCTCTCTCTCTCTCTCTCTCTCTCTCTCTCTCTCTCTCTCTCACTCTCTCTCTTTCTCTGTCCCTCCTCTCTCTCTCTCTCTCTGTCTCTCTCTCTCTCTCTCTCTCCCTCCCTCTATCTCTTTTTATTAAATTCACTCTTCCTCTCTCTCTATTCCTCTCTTCTTTTCCTAAATCTCTCTTTCTCTCAAGTGCATGAACACCTCTTCTCTGTGAATCTAGCTCACCCTCTCATTTGTTCTCTATCTCCCTCTCTCCTTCCCTCCCTCACTCCCCCCCTCTCTCTCTCTCTCTATCTCCCTATCTCTTCCTCCCTCCCTCCTTCCCTCCCTCCCTTCCTCCCTCCCTACCTCCCTCTCTTTCTCTGTCTGTGTTTTAGTCTCACTCACTCCCCCTTTCTCTTAGACCTTTGATCAGTACTAATCAAATCCTTATATAGGACACTCATTGTGGGATTCGTTAACACCCCATAATTAGCATCATTCCAAAATGGATGCTGATTATATAGGCTAATACCTGTTATGTTCGTACCACAGCTAATAATAGGCCGATTTTTGTGAGTTTGGTATGAATTATGAAAGTTTTGGGTATGCCCAATCAATTGAAGAGGTTTCATCACTGGTCAAGGACATGAGTTTGTTCCTAAAATAGCTATAATCAATTTGCCAATACAACTGTCCTTGGTGCTATTTATTTTATGTTAGATGTATGAAATGATTGATCAGTTTATGCTGTATTAAAATAAATACCTTCTTTTTCTCCATGATGTCAAGGTCAATTAACTCTTGTAAATGTGTCATCAGAAATGCTAGTTAAAATTTAGTAACTAGGATAGACAAGAGTGATTGAATCCCATTATAGAGAACAATGCAATTAGCAACATGTACTCTGTAACAGTGTCATCTGTGGATCTTACCTTTTTATATTTTTTTATTTTGCTGTTTTTGTTAATGTATTTATTATGTTGAAATCTGAAAAAAGAACACTAGTATTATGCTGTTATTATTGTGGACTAAAAATGTGGACCATAGCTACAAGAGCAATGTCCTCTCTTTTGCTCCTGTATGGCTCAGAGTTCTGGCCTATTTGAATCTACTCTGGACTTGCGTTGTTGCTCTGCATAAATCCTGTTATATTTGCTATAGCATATATCCTATATAATTGTATAGATTTTTTGCTAAGGGATATCAATCTGTTTGGTGGCTATTATTTAAATACAAAGTAAAATTGAATGGCTCCACACATTGGTGCAGTCTTCTCTCATTGCTGGCTGTAGTATTTTGTTCAGTCCACAGTGTGTCGCTTCTGGACACATACCATGTGCGTCTGTTGTGTTGTGTGTTTAGATTTTGTACAAAAATATAGTACCCATCAAATGTGATGTTTGAGATTCGTATAAACATTTTGATGTGAACTGAATGCAATAGATTAGGCACATTATGAGGTTAAGTGATAGAATGTATTACGAGTGAAATGACGCATATTTGGAACAGTGTCGCTGGTAGTAATTTGTTGTCATTTAATTTTAACGAAACACACGTGGCCGCACACAAACCTGGCTATTTTGTAAATTGATCAGCATCGTGCATGAACACATTTTAAAATTGCTGAAGGTATGTGATTTTGATCAGACTGGTGAATTGTTTAATAGGTATTCACCAAATGACGATACCCATAAAATCACGTACGTATGTCAAGCTGTAAACTGAATGTGAGAAGAAGAACTAAAGGTTGATAACCTGATATGGAGAAAGGGAATGAGGTAAGCCCCTATATACTTGATCATGACTGTGCTGTGTTATTCCTGAATGTGTGCCATTGGCATATTGCTCGATCTCTTGTTATGTCATAGATATGGGTATCGGAATGTAGTGAATATAATGTCTGAACTAGATTCTCAGACTCAGATCTTTGACTTGACACGGGAAATGGGGCGAGGGAGCATTGGAGATTTGTTTGCAGTTCGATTGGGGTTGTGTTTCCTCCCTATGTCTCTCACTCATTGTGGGATTCGTTAACACCCCATAATTAGCATCAATCCAAAATGGATGCTGCTTATATAGGCTAATACCTGTTATGTTCGTACCACAGCTAATAATAGGCCGATGTTTGTGAGTTTGGTATGAATTATGATAGTTTTGGGTATGCCCAATCAATTGAAGAGGTTTCATCACTGAAGGTCAAGTACATGAGTTTGTTCCTAAAATAGCTATAATCAATTTGCCAATACAACTGTCCTTGGTGCTATTTTTGTTATGTTAGATGTATGAAATGATTGATCAGTTTATGCTGTATTAAAATAAATACCTTCTTTTTCTCCATGATGTCAAGGTCAATTAACTCTTGTAAATGTGTCACCAGAAATGCTAGTTAAAATTTAGTAACTAGGATAGACAAGAGTGATTGATTCCCATTATAGAGAACAATGCAATTAGCAACATGTACTCTGTAACAGTGTCATCTGTGGATCTTACCTTTTTCTACTTTTTTATTTTGCTGTTTTTGTTAATGTATTTATTATGTTGACATCTGAAAAAAGAACACTAGTATTATGCTGTTATTATTGTGGGCTAAAAATGTGGACCATAGCTACAAGAGCAATGTCCTCTCTTTTGCTCCTGTATGGCTCTGAGTTCTGGCCTATTTGAATCTACTCTGGACTTGCGTTGTTGCTCTGCATAAATCCTGTTATATTTGCTATAGCATATATCCTATATAATTGTATAGATTTTTTGCTAAGGGATATCAATCTGTTTGGTGGCTATTATTTAAATACAAAGTAAAATTGAATGGCTTCACACATTGGTGCAGTCTTCTGTCATTGCTGGCTGTAGTATTTTGTTCAGTCCACAGTGTGTCGCTTCTGGACACATACCATGTGCGTGTGTTGTGTTGTGTGTTTAGATTTTGTACAAAAATATAGTACCCATCAAATGTGATGTTTGAGATTCGTATAAACATTTTGATGTGAACTGAATGCAATAGATTAGGCACATTATGAGGTTAAGTGATAGAATGTATTACGA
>CM034531.1:38593859-38634966 GCA_020002185.1 Paraescarpia echinospica
TCTGCATAAATCCTGTTATATTTGCTATAGCATATATCCTATATAATTGTATAGATTTTTTGCTAAGGGATATCAATCTGTTTGGTGGCTATTATTTAAATACAAAGTAAAATTGAATGGCTCCACACATTGGTGCAGTCTTCTCTCATTGCTGGCTGTAGTATTTTGTTCAGTCCACAGTCTGTCGCTTCTGGACACATACCACGTGCGTCTGTTGTGTTGTGTGTTTAGATTTTGTACAAAAATATAGTACCCATCAAATGTGATTTTTGAGATTCGTATAAACATTTTGATGTGAACTGAATGCAATAGATTAGGCACATTATGAGGTTAAGTGATAGAATGTATTACGAGTGAAATGACGCATATTTGGAACAGTGTCGCTGGCAGTAATTTGTTGTCATTTAATTTTCACGAAACACACGTGGCCGCACACAAACCTGGCTATTTTGTAAATTGATCAGCAACGTGCATGAATACATTTTAAAATTGCTGAAGGTATGTGATTTTTACCAGACTTGTGAATTGTTTAATAGGTATTCACCAAATGGCGATACCCAAAAAATCACGTACGTATGTCAAGCTGTAAACTGAATGTGAGAAGAAGAACTGAAGGTTGATAACCTGATATGGAGAAAGGGAATGAGGTAAGCCCCTATATACTTGATCATGACTGTGCTGTGTTATTCCTGAATGTGTGCCATTGGCATATTGCTCGATCTCTTGTTATGTCATAGATATGGGTATCGGAATGTAGTGAATATAATGTCTGAACTAGATTCTCAGACTCAGATCTTTGACTTGACACGGGAAGTGGGGCGAGGGAGCATTGGAGATTTGTTTGCAGTTTGATTGGTGTTTTGTTTCCTCTCTATGTCTCTCACTCCATACCTCCCTTCATCTCTCCCTCACTCACTCTCTAATTCCCTCCCTCCCTCTCTCTCTCTCCCCCTCTCTGTCTCACCCCCTCTCTCTCACCCTCTCTGTCTGTCTATCTGTCTGTCTCCCTTTCTCACTCGCTCTTTTGCCATCTCACTCACGTTCTCCCCCCCCTCCTTCCCCCACTCCCTATCTCCTTCCCTTCCTTGTCACTCCCTCCTATCTCTCTAGCTCCCCCCTCTGTCTCTCCCTTCCTCCCTCTGCCTTTGTGATTCTTCCTCCCTCCCTTTCTCCCTGTCTCACTTTCTCTTTCTCTCTCCCTCGTTTCTCTCTCTCCCCCTCCCTCTTTCTCTTTCCATTAAAATCACTCTCCCTCTCTCTCTCTCTCTCTCCCTCTCTCTTTCTCTCTCTCTCTCTCTCTCTCTCTCTCTCTCTCTCTCTCTCTCTCAATCTCTCTCTTTCTCTGTCCCTCCTCTCTCTCTCTCTTTCTCTCTCTGTCTCTCTCTCTCTCTCTCTCTCCCTCCCTCTATCTCTTTTTATTAAATTCACTCTTCCTCTCTCTCTATTCCTCTCTTCTTTTCCTAAAACTCTCTTTCACTCACGTGCATGAACACCTCTTCTCTGTGAATCTAGCTCACCCTCTCATTTTATTCTCTCTCTCCCTCTCTCCTTCCCTCCCTCACTCCCCCCCTCTCTCTCTCTCTCTCACTCTCTATTTCCCTATCTCTTCCTCCCTCCCTCCTTCCCTCCCTCCCTTCCTCCCTCCCTCCCTCTCTCTCTTTCTCTGTCTGTGTTTTAGTCTCACTCACTCCCCCTTTCTCTTAGACCTTTGATCAGTACTAATCAAATCCTTATATAGGACACTCATTGTGGGATTCGTTAACACCCCATAATTAGCATCAATCCAAAATGGATGCTGCTTATATAGGCTAATACCTGTTATGTTCATACCACAGCTAATAATAGGCCGATTTTTGTGAGTTTGGTATGAATTATGAAAGTTTTGGGTATGCCCAATCAATTGAAGAGGTTTCATCACTGAAGGTCAAGGACATGAGTTTGTTCCTAAAATAGCTATAATCAATTTGCCAATACAACTGTCCTTGGTGCTATTTATTTTATGTTAGATGTATGAAATGATTGATCAGTTTATGCTGTATTAAAATAAATACCTTCTTTTTCTCCATGATGTCAAGGTCAATTAACTCTTGTAAATGTGTCATCAGAAATGCTAGTTAAAATTTAGTAACTAGGATAGACAAGAGTGATTGAATCCCATTATAGAGAACAATGCAATTAGCAACATGTACTCTGTAACAGTGTCATCTGTGGATCTTACCTTTTTCTATTTTTTTATTTTGCTGTTTTTGTTAATGTATTTATTATGTTGAAATCTGAAAAAAGAACACTAGTATTATGCTGTTATTATTGTGGACTAAAAATGTGGACCATAGCTACAAGAGCAATGTCCTCTCTTTTGCTCCTGTATGGCTCAGAGTTCTGGCCTATTTGAATCTACTCTGGACTTGCGTTGTTGCTCCGCATAAATCCTGTTATATTTGCTATAGCATATATCCTATATAATTGTATAGATTTTTTGCTAAGGGATATCAATCTGTTTGGTGGCTATTATTTAAATACAAAGTAAAATTGAATGGCTCCACACATTGGTGCAGTCTTCTCTCATTGCTGGCTGTAGTATTTTGTTCAGTCCACAGTGTGTCGCTTCTGGACACATACCACGTGCGTCTGTTGTGTTGTGTGTTTAGATTTTGTACAAAAATATAGTACCCATCAAATGTGATTTTTGAGATTCGTATAAACATTTTGATGTGAACTGAATGCAATAGATTAGGCACATTATGAGGTTAAGTGATAGAATGTATTACGAGTGAAATGACGCATATTTGGAACAGTGTCGCTGGCAGTAATTTGTTGTCATTTAATTTTCACGAAACACACGTGGCCGCACACAAACCTGGCTATTTTGTAAATTGATCTGCATCGTGCATGAACACATTTTAAAATTGCTGAAGATATGTGATTTTGACCAGACTTGTTAATTGTTTAATAGGTATTCACCAAATGGCGATACCCAAAAAATCACATACGTATGTCAAGCTGTAAACTGAATGTGAGAAGAAGAACTGAAGGTTGATAACCTGATATGGAGAAAGGGAATGAGGTAAGCCCCTATATACTTGATCATGACTGTGCTGTGTTATTCCTGAATGTGAGCCATTGGCATATTGCTCGATCTCTTGTTATGTCATAGATATGGGTATCGGAATGTAGTGAATATAATGTCTGAACTAGATTCTCAGACTCAAATCTTTGACTTGACACGGGAAGTGGGGCGAGGGAGCATTGGAGATTTGTTTGCAGTTCGATTGGTGTTGTGTTTCCTCCCTATGTCTCTCACTCCTTACCTCCCTTCATCTCTCCCTCACTCACTCTCTAATTCCCTCCCTCCCTCTCTCTCTCTCCCCCTCTCTGTCTCACCCCCTCTCTCTCACCCTCTCTGTCTGTCTATCTGTCTGTCTCCCTCTCTCACTCGCTCTTTTGCCATCTCACTCACGTTCTCATCCTCTCCCTCTGTCGCACTCTCTGTGTGTCTATTTGTTTCTTTCTCACACTCTCTCTTTCTTACACACTCACACACACTCTCTTTCCCTCTCTGTCTGTCTGTCACTCTATCTCTCTCTCTCTCTGTCTGTCTATCACTCTCTCCCTCTCTGTCTGTCTGTATCTCTCCATCCCTCCCTCCTTCTCTCCCCCCTCCTTCCCCCGCTCCCTACCTCCTTCCCTTTCTTGTCCCTCCCTCCTCTCTCTCTCTCTAGCTCCCCCCTCTGTCTCTCCCTTCCTCCCTCTGCCTTTGTGACTCTTCCTCCCTCCCTTTCTCCCTGTCTCACTTTCTCTTTCTCTCTCCCTTGTTTCTCTCTCTCCCCCTCCCTCTATCTCTTTTCATTAAAATCACTCTCCCTCTCTCTCTCTCTCTCTCTCTCTCTCTCTCTCTCTCTCTCTCTCTCTCTCTCTCTCTCTCTCTCTCTCTCTCTCTCTCAATCTGTCTCTTTCTCTGTCCCTCCTCTCTCTCTCTCTCTCTGTCTCTCTCTCTCTCTCTCTCCCTCCCTCTATCTCTTTTTATTAAATTCACTCTTCCTCTCTCTCTATTCCTCTCTTCTTTTCCTAAATCTCTCTTTCTCTCACGTGCATGAACACCTCTTCTCTGTGAATCTAGCTCACCCTCTCTTGTGTTCTCTCTCTCCCTCTCTCCTTCCCTCCCTCACTCCCCCCCTCTCTCTCTCTCTCTATCTCCCTATCTCTTCCTCCCTCCCTCCTTCCCTCCCTCCCTTCCTCCCTCCCTACCTCCCTCTCTTTCTCTGTCTGTGTTTTAGTCTCACTCACTCCCCCTTTCTCTTAGACCTTTGATCAATACTAATCAAATCCTTATATAGGACACTCATTGTGGGATTCGTTAACACCCCATAATTAGCATCATTTTAAAATGGATGCTGCTTATATAGGCTAATACCTGTTATGTTCGTACCACAGCTAATAATAGGCCGATTTTTGTGAGTTTGGTATGAATTATGAAAGTTTTGGATATGCCCAATCAATTGAAGAGGTTTCATCACTGAAGGTCAAGGACATGAGTTTGTTCCTAAAATAGCTATAATCAATTTGCCAATACAACTGTCCTTGGTGCTATTTATTTTATGTTAGATGTATGAAATGATTGATCAGTTTATGCTGTATTAAAATAAATACCTTCTTTTTCTCCATGATGTCAAGGTCAATTAACTCTTGTAAATGTGTCATCAGAAATGCTAGTTAAAATTTAGTAACTAGGATAAACAAGAGTGATTGAATCCCATTATAGAGAACAATGCAATTAGCAACATGTACTCTGTAACAGTGTCATCTGTGGATCTTACCTTTTTCTATTTTTTTATTTTGCTGTTTTTGTTAATGTATTTATTATGTTGAAATCTGAAAAAAGAACACTAGTATTATGCTGTTATTATTGTGGACTAAAAATGTGGACCATAGCTACAAGAGCAATGTCCTCTCTTTTGCTCCTGTATGGCTCAGAGTTCTGGCCTATTTGAATCTACTCTGGACTTACGTTGTTGCTCTGCATAAATCCTGTTATATTTGCTATAGCATATATCCTATATAATTGTATAGATTTTTTGCTAAGGGATATCAATCTGTTTGGTGGCTATTATTTAAATACAAAGTAAAATTGAATGGCTCCACACATTGGTGCAGTCTTCTCTCATTGCTGGCTGTAGTATTTTGTTCAGTCCACAGTGTGTCGCGTCTGGACACATACCACGTGCGTCTGTTGTGTTGTGTGTTTAGATTTTGTACAAAAATATAGTACCCATCAAATGTGATATTTGAGATTCGTATAAACATTTTGATGTGAACTGAATGCAATAGATTAGGCACATTATGAGGTTAAGTGATAGAATGTATTACGAGTGAAATGACGCATATTTGGAACAGTGTCGCTGGCAGTAATTTGTTGTCATTTAATTTTCACGAAACACACGTGGCCGCACACAAACCTGGCTATTTTGTAAATTGATCTGCATCGTGCATGAACACATTTTAAAATTGCTGAAGATATGTGATTTTGACCAGACATGTTAATTGTTTAATAGGTATTCACCAAATGGCGATACCCAAAAAATCACATACGTATGTCAAGCTGTAAACTGAATGTGAGAAGAAGAACTGAAGGTTGATAACCTGATATGGAGAAAGGGAATGAGGTAAGCCCCTATATACTTGATCATGACTGTGCTGTGTTATTCCTGAATGTGTGCCATTGGCATATTGCTCGATCTCTTGTTATGTCATAGATATGGGTATCGGAATGTAGTGAATATAATGTCTGAACTAGATTCTCAGACTCAGATCTTTGACTTGACACGGGAAGTGGGGCGAGGGAGCATTGGAGATTTGTTTGCAGTTCGATTGCTGTTGTGTTTCCTCCCTATGTCTCTCACTCCTTACCTCCCTTCATCTCTCCCTCACTCACTCTCTAATTCCCTCCCTCCCTCTCTCTCTCTCTCCCTCTCTGTCTCACCCCCTCTGTCTCACCCTCTCTGTCTGTCTATCTGTCTGTCTCCCTCTCTCACTCGCTCTTTTGCCATCTCACTCACGTTCTCATCCTCTCCCTCTGTCGCACTCTCTGTGTGTCTATTTGTTTCTTTCTCACACTCTCTCTTTCTTACACACTCACACACACTCTCTTTCCCTCTCTGTCTGTCTGTCACTCTCTCCCTCTCTGTCTGTCTGTATCTCTCCATCCCTCCCTCCTTCTCTCCCCCCTCCTTCCCCCGCTCCCTACCTCCTTCCCTTTCTTGTCCCTCCCTCCTCTCTCTCTCTAGCTCCCCCCTCTGTCTTTCCCTTCCTCCCTCTGCCTTTGTGGCTCTTCCTCCCTCACTTTCTCCATCTCCCACTTTCTCTTTCTCTCTCCCTCCTTTCTCTCTCTCCCTCCTTTCTCTCTCTCCACCCTCCCTCTGTCTCTTTTCATTAAACTCACTCTCCATCTCTCTCTCTCCCTCTCTTTCTCTCTTCCTCCTCTCTCTCTCTCTCCCCCTCCCTCTATCTCTTTTAATTAAACTCACCTTCCCTCTCTCTTTCTCCCTCCCTCTTCTCTCTCTCTCCCCCCCCTCTATCTCTTTTTACTAAATTCACTCGCCCTCTCTCTCTCCCTATCTTCTCTTCCTAAATCTCTCTTTCTCTCACGTGCATGAACACCCCCTCTCTGTTAATCTCGCTTACCCTCTCATTTGCTCTCTCTCTCCCCCTCTCCTTCCCTTCCTCGCTCCCATCTCTCTCTCTCTCTCTCTCTCTCTCTCTCCCTCCCTCTCACACCCTCTTTGTCCCTCTCAGTCTTTCTCTCACTCTCCCTCCCTCTCTGCCTGTATGTCTCGCTCCTTCCATCTCTCTCTCTCCCTCCTTCTCTCCCTCCTAGTCTCTCTCTTTCTCTATCCCTCTATCATCTCTCTGTGTCTGTGTCTGTGTCTGTGTCTGTTTCTGTCTGTCTGTCTATCTGTCTGTCTGTCTGTCTGTCTGTCTGTCTGTCTGTCTGTCTGTCTGTCTGTCTGTCTGTCTGTCTGTCTGTCTGTCTATCTATCTCTCTGTCTGTCTATCTGTCTGTCTGTCTGTCTGTTTGTCTGTATGTCTGTCTATATGTCTGTCTGTCTGTCTGTCTGTCTGTCTGTCTGTCTGTCTGTCTATATGTATGTATGTCTGTCTATATGTCTGTCTGTCTGTCTGTCTGTCTGTCTGTCTGTCTGTCTGTCTGTCTGTCTGTCTGTCTGTCTGTCTGTCTGTCTGTCTTCCTATCTCTCGGTCTCTTGCCCTCTCTCTCAACTTTTCAATCTCTCTCTCTGTCTATCTGTTTCTCTCTCCCTCCCTCTCACACCCTCTCTGTCGCTCTCAGTCTTTCTGTCACTCTCCCTCCCTCTCTGCCTGTATGTCTCGCTCTTTCCATCTCTGTCTCTCCCTCCTTCTCTCCCTGCTAGTCTCTCTCTTTCTCTATCCCTCTATCCTCTCTCTGTGTCTGTTTCTGTCTCTGTCTATCTGTCTGTCTTGTGTGTGTGTCTCTCTCTCTCTCTCTCTCCCTCCTCTCTCTCTCTCTCTCTGTCTGTCTATCACTCCCTCCTTCTCTGCCTGTCTGTATATCTTCATCCCTCCCTCCTTCTCTACCCCCTCCTTCCCCCACTCCCTACCTCCTTCCCTTCCTTGTCTCTCCCTCTTATCTCTCTAGCTCCCCCTCTGTCTCTCCCTTCCTCCCTCTGCCTTTGTGACTCTTCCTCCCTCCCTTTCTCCCTGTCTCACTTTCTCTTTCTCTCTCCCTCGTTTCTCTCTCTCCCTCTCCCTCTATCTCTTTTCATTAAAATCACTCTCCCCCTCTCTCTCTCTCTCTCTCTCTCTCTCAATCTCTCTCTTTCTCTGTCCCTCCTCTCTCTCTCTCTGTCTCTCTCTGTCTCTCTCTCCCTCCCTCTATCTCTTTTTATTAAATTCACTCTTCCTCTCTCTCTATTCCTCTCTTCTTTTCCTAAATCTCTCTTTCTCTCACGTGAATGAACACCTCTTCTCTGTGAATTTAGCTCACCCTCTCATTTGTTCTCTCTCTCCCTCTCTCCTTCCCTCCCTCACTCCCCCCTCTCTCTCTCTCTCTCTATCTCCCTATCTCTTCCTCCTTCCCTCCTTCCCTCCCTCCCTCCCTCCCTCTCTTTCTCTGTCTGTGTTTTAGTCTCACTCACTCCCCCTTTCTCTTAGACCTTTGATCAGTACTAATCAAATCGTTATATAGGACACTCATTGTGGGATTCGTTAACACCCCATAATTAGCATCAATCCAAAATGGATGCTGCTTATATAGGCTAATACCTGTTATGTTCGTACCACAGCTAATAATAGGCCGATTTTTGTGAGTTTGGTATGAATTATGAAAGTTTTGGGTATGCCCAATCAATTGAAGAGGTTTCATCACTGAAGGTCAAGGACATGAGTTTGTTCCTAAAATAGCTATAATCAATTTGCCAATACAACTGTCCTTGGTGCTATTTATTTTATGTTAGATGTATGAAATGATTGATCAGTTTATGCTGTATTAAAATAAATACCTTCTTTTTCTCCATGATGTCAAGGTCAATTAACTCTTGTAAATGTGTCATCAGAAATGCTAGTTAAAATTTAGTAACTAGGATAGACAAGAGTGATTGAATCCCATTATAGAGAACAATGCAATTAGCAACATGTACTCTGTAACAGTGTCATCTGTGGATCTTACCTTTTTCTATTTTTTTATTTTGCTGTTTTTGTTAATGTATTTATTATGTTGAAATCTGAAAAAAGAACACTAGTATTATGATGTTATTATTGTGGACTAAAAATGTGGACCATAGCTACAAGAGCAATGTCCTCTCTTTTGCTCCTGTATGGCTCAGAGTTCTGGCCTATTTGAATCTACTCTGGACTTGCGTTGTTGCTCCGCATAAATCCTGTTATATTTGCTATAGCATATATCCTATATAATTGTATAGATTTTTTGCTAAGGGATATCAATCTGTTTGGTGGCTATTATTTAAATACAAAGTAAAATTGAATGGCTCCACACATTGGTGCAGTCTTCTCTCATTGCTGGCTGTAGTATTTTGTTCAGTCCACAGTGTGTCGCTTCTGGACACATACCACGTGCGTCTGTTGTGTTGTGTGTTTAGATTTTGTACAAAAATATAGTACCCATCAAATGTGATTTTTGAGATTCGTATAAACATTTTGATGTGAACTGAATGCAATAGATTAGGCACATTATGAGGTTAAGTGATAGAATGTATTACAAGTGAAATGACGCATATTTGGAACAGTGTCGCTGGCAGTAATTTGTTGTCATTTAATTTTCACGAAACACGTGGCCGCACACAAACCTGGCTATTTTGTAAATTGATCTGCATCGTGCATGAACACATTTTAAAATTGCTGAAGATATGTGATTTTTACCACACTTGTTAAATGTTTAATAGGTATTCACCAAATGGCGATACCCAAAAAATCACGTACGTATGTCAAGCTGTAAACTGAATGTGAGAAGAAGAACTGAAGGTTGATAACCTGATATGGAGAAAGGGAATGAGGTAAGCCCCTATATACTTGATCATGACTGTGCTGTGTTATTCCTGAATGTGTGCCATTGGCATATTGCTCGATCTCTTGTTATGTCATAGATATGGGTATCGGAATGTAGTGAATATAATGTCTGAACTAGATTCTCAGACTCAGATCTTTGACTTGACACGGGAAGTGGGGCGAGGGAGCATTGGAGATTTGTTTGCAGTTCGATTGCTGTTGTGTTTCCTCCCTATGTCTCTCACTCCTTACCTCCCTTCATCTCTCCCTCACTCACTCTCTAATTCCCTCCCTCCCTCTCTCTCTCTCTCCCTCTCTGTCTCACCCCCTCTGTCTCACCCTCTCTGTCTGTCTATCTGTCTGTCTCCCTCTCTCACTCGCTCTTTTGCCATCTCACTCACGTTCTCATCCTCTCCCTCTGTCGCACTCTCTGTGTGTCTATTTGTTTCTTTCTCACACTCTCTCTTTCTTACACACTCACACACACTCTCTTTCCCTCTCTGTCTGTCTGTCACTCTATCTCTCTCTCTCTCTCTCTGTCTGTCTATCACTCTCTCCCTCTCTGTCTGTCTGTATCTCTCCATCCCTCCCTCCTTCTCCCCCCCTCCTTCCCCCGCTCCCTACCTCCTTCCCTTTCTTGTCCCTCCCTCCTCTCTCTCTCTAGCTCCCCCCTCTGTCTTTCCCTTCCTCCCTCTGCCTTTGTGGCTCTTCCTCCCTCACTTTCTCCATCTCCCACTTTCTCTTTCTCTCTCCCTCCTTTCTCTCTCTCCCTCCTTTCTCTCTCTCCACCCTCCCTCTGTCTCTTTTCATTAAACTCACTCTCCCTCTCTCTCTCTCCCTCTCTTTCTCTCTACCTCCTCTCTCTCTCTCCCCCTTCCTCTATCTCTTAATTAAACTCACCTTCCCTCTCTCTTTCTCCCTCCCTCTTCTCTCTCTCTCCCCCCCCCCTCTATCTCTTTTTACTAAATTCACTCGCCCTCTCTCTCTCCCTATCTTCTCTTCCTAAATCTCTCTTTCTCTCACGTGCATGAACACCCCCTCTCTGTTAATCTCGCTTACCCTCTCATTTGCTCTCTCTCTCCCCCTCTCCTTCCCTTCCTCGCTCCCATCTCTCTCTCTCTCTCTCTCTCTCTCTCCCTCCCTCTCACACCCTCTTTGTCCCTCTCAGTCTTTCTCTCACTCTCCCTCCCTCTCTGCCTGTATGTCTCGCTCCTTCCATCTCTCTCTCTCCCTCCTTCTCTCCCTCCTAGTCTCTCTCTTTCTCTATCCCTCTATCATCTCTCTGTGTCTGTGTCTGTGTCTGTGTCTGTGTCTGTGTCTGTGTCTGTGTCTGTGTCTGTGTCTGTTTCTGTTTCTGTCTGTCTGTCTATCTGTCTGTCTGTCTGTCTGTCTGTCTGTCTGTCTGTCAGTCTGTCTGTCTGTCTGTCTGTCTGTCTGTCTGTGTCTGTCTGTCTGTCTGTCTGTCTATCTATCTCTCTGTCTGTCTATCTGTCTGTCTGTCTGTCTGTTTGTCTGTATGTCTGTCTATATGTCTGTCTGTCTGTCTGTCTGTCTGTCTGTCTGTCTGTCTGTCTGTCTGTATGTCTGTCTGTCTGTCTGTCTGTCTATATGTATGTATGTCTGTCTATATGTCTGTCTGTCTGTCTGTCTGTCTGTCTGTCTGTCTGTCTGTCTGTCTGTCTGTCTGTCTGTCTGTCTGTCTGTCTGTCTGTCTGTCTTCCTATCTCTCGGTCTCTTCCCTCTCTCTCAACTTTTCAATCTCTCTCTCTGTCTATCTGTTTCTCTCTCCCTCCCTCTCACCCCCTCTCTGTCGCTCTCAGTCTTTCTGTCACTCTCCCTCCCTCTCTGCCTGTATGTCTCGCTCTTTCCATCTCTGTCTCTCCCTCCTTCTCTCCCTGCTAGTCTCTCTCTTTCTCTATTTCTCTATCCCTCTATCCTCTCTCTGTGTCTGTTTCTGTCTCTGTCTATCTGTCTGTCTTGTGTGTGTGTCTCTCTCTCTCTCTCTCTCCCTCCCTCTCTCTCTCTCTCTGTCTGTCTATCACTCCCTCCTTCTCTGCCTGTCTGTATATCTCCATCCCTCCCTCCTTCTCTACCCCCTCCTTCCCCCACTCCCTACCTCCTTCCCTTCCTTGTCTCTCCCTCCTATCTCTCTAGCTCCCCCTCTGTCTCTCCCTTCCTCCCTCTGCCTTTGTGACTCTTCCTCCCTCCCTTTCTCCCTGTCTCACTTTCTCTTTCTCTCTCCCTCGTTTCTCTCTCTCCCTCTCCCTCTATCTCTTTTCATTAAAATCACTCTCCCCCTCTCTCTCTCTCTCTCTCTCTCAATCTCTCTCTTTCTCTGTCCCTCCTCTCTCTCTCTCTGTCTCTCTCTGTCTCTCTCTCTCTCCCTCCCTCTATCTCTTTTTATTAAATTCACTCTTCCTCTCTCTCTATTCCTCTCTTCTTTTCCTAAATCTCTCTTTCTCTCACGTGAATGAACACCTCTTCTCTGTGAATTTAGCTCACCCTCTCATTTGTTCTCTCTCTCCCTCTCTCCTTCCCTCCCTCACTCCCCCCCTCTCTCTCTCTCTCTATCTCCCTATCTCTTCCTCCTTCCCTCCTTCCCTCCTTCCCTCCCTCCCTCCCTCCCTCTCTTTCTCTGTCTGTGTTTTAGTCTCACTCACTCCCCCTTTCTCTTAGACCTTTGATCAGTACTAATCAAATCGTTATATAGGACACTCATTGTGGGATTCGTTAACACCCCATAATTAGCATCAATCCAAAATGGATGCTGCTTATATAGGCTAATACCTGTTATGTTCGTACCACAGTTAATAATAGGCCGATTTTTGTGAGTTTGGTATGAATTATGAAAGTTTTGGGTATGCCCAATCAATTGAAGAGGTTTCATCACTGAAGGTCAAGGACATGAGTTTGTTCCTAAAATAGCTATAATCAATTTGCCAATACAACTGTCCTTGGTGCTATTTATTTTATGTTAGATGTATGAAATGATTAATCAGTTTATGCTGTATTAAAATAAATACCTTCTTTTTCTCCATGATGTCAAGGTCAATTAACTCTTGTAAATGTGTCATCAGAAATGCTAGTTAAAATTTAGTAACTAGGATAGACAAGAGTGATTGAATTCCATTATAGAGAACAATGCAATTAGCAACATGTACTCTGTAACAGTGTCATCTGTGGATCTTACCTTTTTCTATTTTTTTATTTTGCTGTTTTTGTTAATGTATTTATTATGTTGAAATCTGAAAAAAGAACACTAGTATTATGCTGTTATTATTGTGGACTAAAAATGTGGACCATAGCTACAAGAGCAATGTCCTCTCTTTTGCTCCTGTATGGCTCAGAGTTCTGGCCTATTTGAATCTACTCTGGACTTGCGTTGTTGCTCCGCATCAATCCTGTTATATTTGTTATAGCATATATCCTATATAATTGTATAGATTTTTTGCTAAGGGATATCAATCTGTTTGGTGGCTATTATTTAAATACAAAGTAAAAATGAAAGGCTCCACACATTGGTGCAGTCTTCTCTCATTGCTGGCTGTAGTATTTTGTTCAGTCCACAGTGTGTCGCTTCTGGACACATACCACGTGCGTCTGTTGTGTTGTGTGTTTAGATTTTGTACAAAAATATTAGGCATTTATTAACGTTTATTATTGTTGAACATCCCATCAATGAAATCTAACCGTCAGAAAACGTCTAGATTGCCGATATTGTAAGATATGCTCTCATACAAGCGAAATATTATGATATCACCTAAAATTAATCGATATTCAGCATTTGATATTTACAGCTGTAGGGTATAAAATACAATCAATAGTCAGAAAACGTCTGTTTTTGAAAAACTATAGTCATACACTCAAAATATTATACTATGACTTTCAATTGTTCGATATTCAACATTTGGCAACGTTTTTTATGTTGATCACCACATCAATTAAAACTAACCGTCATAAAACGTCTAGGTTTCTAGAATTGTAAGCTACACTGTCATAGAAGCGAAATATTATGCTATAATTTTCAATCTTTGGCAACGTTTCGAAGTGTTGATTACCCCTATAAAGGAAAACGAATTGCTGATATTGTAAGAAATACTTGTCTTAGAAGCGAAATCATATGCTATCACTTCTCAATTTAAAATTATAGCGTAATATTTAGCTTATATGATAGTATATAGGCCCTGTATGTTATAATATCAGTAATTTGGACGTTCCCTGATGGTTAGCTATCATTTATAGGGGATAATCAACAGTTAAAAACGTTGCCACAGTCTGAATATCAATCAGTTGAGAGTCATAGCATCATATTTCGCTTTTATGGCAGTATAGCTTACAGTATCAGCAATCTAGACGTTTTCTGAGGGTTAGTTTTCATTTATAGAGGATTATCAATAGTTGAAAACGATGTCAAAGTATGAATATTGATGAATTAAGAGTCATACCATAAATATTTCAAGTTAATGTCGGCATAGTTTACAATCACAGCAATATAGAATGTTTCTGATCGTTAGTTTTAATTGATAGGGGTAAGCAACAGTTAAAAAAGTGACCAAATGCTGAATATCGATCAAATGAGAGTGATAGCATAGCGTTTTGTTTGTATGACAGCATAGGTTACAATATCAGCATTTAAACGTTTTCTGACGGTTAGTTTTCATTTATAGGTTTAATCAATATTTAAAAACGTTCCCAAATCCTGAATATAGATCAATTTGAGATGTTACCATAATATTTCGCTTCTATGACAGTATAGCTTACAATAACAAAAACCTACATGTTTTCTGACCGTTAGTTTTGATATATGGGAGTGTTCAACAGTTAAACACGTTGCCAAATGCTGAATATCGATCAATTGAGAAGTGATATCATAATATTTCAATTTATTGTCATAGTTTACAATCACAGCAATATAGAATGTTTCTGATCGTTAGTTTTAATTGATAGGGGTAAGCAACAATTAAAAAAGTGACCAAATGCTGAATATCGATCAAATGAGAGTGATAGCATAGCGTTTTGTTTGTATGACAGCATAGTTTACAATATCAGCATTTAAACGTTTTCTGACGGTTAGTTTTCATTTATAGGGTTAATCAATATTTAAAAACGTTCCCAAATCCTGAATATAGATCAATTTGAGATGTTACCATAATATTTCGCTTCTATGACAGTATAGCTTACAATAACAAAAACCTACATGTTTTCTGACCGTTAGTTTTGATATATGGGAGTGTTCAACAGTTAAACACGTTGCCAAATGCTGAATATCGATCAATTGAGAAGTGATATCATAATATTTCAATTTATTGTCATAGTTTACAATTACAGCAATATAGAGTGTTTCTGATGGTTAGTTTTAATGTCAAGATTGCTAATATTGTAAGATATACTGTCTTAGAAGCGAAATATTATGTTATCACATCTCAACTGATCGATATTAGGCATTTATTAACGTTTATTATTGTTGAACATCCCATCAATGAAAACTAACCGTCAGAAAACGTCTAGATTGCCGATATTGTAAGATATGCTGTCATACAAGCGAAATATTATGATATCACCTAAAATTAATCGATATTCAGCATTTGATATTTACAGCTGTAGGGTATAAATTACAATCAATAGTCAGAAAACGTCTGTTTTTGAAAAACTATAGTCATATACTCAAAATATTATACTATGACTTTGAATTGTTCGATATACAACATTTGGCAACGTTTTTTATGTTTGATCACCCCATCAATTAAAACTAACCGTCAGAAAACGTCTAGGTTTCTAGAATTGTAAGCTACACTGTCATAGAAGCGAAATATTATGCTATAATTTTTAATTTATCGATATTCAGTCTTTGGTAACGTTTCGAAGTGTTGATTACCCCTATAAATGAAAACTAATTGCTGATATTGTAAGAAATACTGTCTTAGAAGCGAAATCATATGCTATCACTTCTCAATTTGAAATTATAGCGTAATATTTAGGTTATATGATAGTATACAGGCCCTGTATGTTATAATATCAGTAATTTAGACATTCCCTGATAATTAGCTATAATTTATAGGGGATAATCAACAGTTTAAAACGTTGCCACAGCTGAATATCAATCAGTAGTATCATATTTCGCTTCTATGGCAGTATAGCTTACAATATCAGCAATCTAGACGTTTTCTGAGGGTTAGTTTTCATTTATAGAGGATTATCAATAGTTGAAAACGATGTCAAAGTCTGAATATTGATGAATTAAGAGTCATACCATAAATATTTCAAGTTAATGTCAGCATAGTTTACAATCACAGCAATATAGAATGTTTCTGATCGTTAGTTTTAATTGATAGGGGTAAGCAACAGTTAAAAAAGTGACCAAATGCTGAATATCGATCAAATGAGAGTGATAGCATAGCGTTTTGTTTGTATGACAGCATAGGTTACAATATCAGCATTTAAACGTTTTCTGACGGTTAGTTTTCATTTATAGGTTTAATCAATATTTAAAAACGTTCCCAAATCCTGAATATAGATCAATTTGAGATGTTACCATAATATTTCGCTTCTATGACAGTATAGCTTACAATAACAAAAACCTACATGTTTTCTGACCGTTAGTTTTTATATATGGGAGTGTTCAACAGTTAAACACGTTGCCAAATGCTGAATATCGATCAATTGAGAAGTGATATCATAATATTTCAATTTATTGTCATAGTTTACAATCACAGCAATATAGAATGTTTCTGATCGTTAGTTTTAATTGATAGGGGTAAGCAACAATTAAAAAAGTGACCAAATGCTGAATATCGATCAAATGAGAGTGATAGCATAGCGTTTTGTTTGTATGACAGCATAGTTTACAATATCAGCATTTAAACGTTTTCTGACGGTTAGTTTTCATTTATAGGGTTAATCAATATTTAAAAACGTTCCCAAATCCTGAATATACATCAATTTGAGATGTTACCATAATATTTCGTTTCTATGACAGTATAGCTTACAATAACAAAAACCTACATGTTTTCTGACCGTTAGTTTTTATATATGGGAGTGTTCAACAGTTAAACACGTTGCCAAATGCTGAATATCGATCAATTGAGAAGTGATATCATAATAATTCAATTTATTGTCATAGTTTACAATTACAGCAATATAGAGTGTTTCTGATGGTTAGTTTTAATGTCAAGATTGCTAATATTGTAAGATATACTGTCTTAGAAGCGAAATATTATGTTATCACATCTCAACTGATCGATATTAGGCATTTATTAACGTTTATTATTGTTGAACATCCCATCAATGAAAACTAACCGTCAGAAAACGTCTAGATTGCCGATATTGTAAGATATGCTGTCATACAAGCGAAATATTATGATATCACCTAAAATTAATCGATATTCAGCATTTGATATTTACAGCTGTAGGGTATAAATTACAATCAATAGTCAGAAAACGTCTGTTTTTGAAAAACTATACAGTCATATACTCAAAATATTATACTATGACTTTGAATTGTTCGATATACAACATTTGGCAACGTTTTTTATGTTGATCACCACATCAATTAAAACTAACCGTCAGAAAACGTCTAGGTTTCTAGAATTGTAAGCTACACTGTCATAGAAGCGAAATATTATGCTATAATTTTCAATTTATCGATATTCAGTCTTTGGTAACGTTTCGAAGTGTTGATTACCCCTATAAATGAAAACTAATTGCTGATATTGTAAGAAATACTGTCTTAGAAGCGAAATCATATGCTATCACTTCTCAATTTGAAATTATAGCGTAATATTTAGGTTATATGATAGTATACAGGCCCTGTATGTTATAATATCAGTAATTTAGACATTCCCTGATGATTAGCTATAATTTATAGGAGATAATCAACAGTTTAAAACGTTGCCACAGCTGAATATCAATCAGTAGTATCATATTTCGCTTCTATGGCAGTATAGCTTACAATATCAGCAATCTAGACGTTTTCTGAGGGTTAGTTTTCATTTATAGAGGATTATCAATAGTTGAAAACGATGTCAAAGTCTGAATATTGATGAATTAAGAGTCATACCATAAATATTTCAAGTTAATGTCAGCATAGTTTACAATCACAGCAATATAGAATGTTTCTGATCGTTAGTTTTAATTGATAGGGGTAAGCAACAGTTAAAAAAGTGACCAAATGCTGAATATCGATCAAATGAGAGTGATAGCATAGCGTTTTGTTTGTATGACAGCATAGGTTACAATATCAGCATTTAAACGTTTTCTGACGGTTAGTTTTCATTTATAGGGTTAATCAATATTTAAAAACGTTCCCAAATCCTGAATATAGATCAATTTGAGATGTTACCATAATATTTCGCTTCTATGACAGTATAGCTTACAATAACAAAAACCTACATGTTTTCTGACCGTTAGTTTTGATATATGGGAGTGTTCAACAGTTAAACACGTTGCCAAATGCTGAATATCGATCAATTGAGAAGTGATATCATAATATTTCAATTTATTGTCATAGTTTACAATTACAGCAATATAGAGTGTTTCTGATGGTTAGTTTTAATGTCAAGATTGCTAATATTGTAAGATATACTGTCTTAGAAGCGAAATATTATGTTATCACATCTCAACTGATCGATATTAGGCATTTATTAACGTTTATTATTGTTGAACATCCCATCAATGAAAACTAACCGTCACAAAACGTCTAGATTGCCGATATTGTAAGATATGCTGTCATACAAGCGAAATATTATGATATCACCTAAAATTAATCGATATTCAGCATTTGATATTTACAGCTGTAGGGTATAAATTACAATTAATAGTCAGAAAACGTCTGTTTTTGAAAAACTATACAGTCATACTCAAAATATTATACTATGACTTTGAATTGTTCGATATACAACATTTGGCAACGTTTTTTATGTTGATCACCACATCAATTAAAACTAACCGTCAGAAAACGTCTAGGTTTCTAGAATTGTAAGCTACACTGTCATAGAAGCGAAATATTATGCTATAATTTTTAATTTATCGATATTCAGTCTTTGGTAACGTTTCGAAGTGTTGATTACCCCTATAAATGAAAACTAATTGCTGATATTGTAAGAAATACTGTCTTAGAAGCGAAATCATATGCTATCACTTCTCAATTTGAAATTATAGCGTAATATTTAGGTTATATGATAGTATACAGGCCCTGTATGTTATAATATCAGTAATTTAGACATTCCCTGATGATTAGCTATAATTTATAGGGGATAATCAACAGTTTAAAACGTTGCCACAGCTGAATATCAATCAGTAGTATCATAATTCGCTTCTATGGCAGTATAGCTTACAATATCAGCAATCTAGACGTTTTCTGAGGGTTAGTTTTCATTTATAGAGGATTATCAATAGTTGAAAACGATGTCAAAGTCTGAATATTGATGAATTAAGAGTCATACCATAAATATTTCAAGTTAATGTCAGCATAGTTTACAATCACAGCAATATAGAATGTTTCTGATCGTTAGTTTTAATTGATAGGGGTAAGCAACAGTTAAAAAAGTGACCAAATGCTGAATATCGATCAAATGAGAGTGATAGCATAGCGTTTTGTTTGTATGACAGCATAGGTTACAATATCAGCATTTAAACGTTTTCTGACGGTTAGTTTTCATTTATAGGTTTAATCAATATTTAAAAACGTTCCCAAATCCTGAATATAGATCAATTTGAGATGTTACCATAATATTTCGCTTCTATGACAGTATAGCTTACAATAACAAAAACCTACATGTTTTCTGACCGTTAGTTTTTATATATGGGAGTGTTCAACAGTTAAACACGTTGCCAAATGCTGAATATCGATTAATTGAGAAGTGATATCATAATATTTCAATTTATTGTCATAGTTTACAATCACAGCAATATAGAATGTTTCTGAACGTTAGTTTTAATTGATAGGGGTAAGCAACAGTTAAAAAAGTGACCAAATGCTGAATATCGATCAAATGAGAGTGATAGCATAGCGTTTCGTTTGTATGACAGCATAGGTTACAATATCAGCATTTAAACGTTTTCTGACGGTTAGTTTTCATTTATAGGGTTAATAAATATTTAAAAACGTTGCCAAATCCTGAATATAGATCAATTTGAGATTTTACCATAATATTTCGCTTCTATGACAGTATAGCTTACAATAACAAAAACCTACATGTTTTCTGACCGTTAGTTTTGATATATGGGAGTGTTCAACAGTCAAACACGTTCCCAAATGCTGAATATCGATCAATTGAGAAGTGATATCATAATATTTCAATTTATTGTCATAGTTTACAATTACAACAATATAGAGTGTTTCTGATGGTTAGTTTTAATGTCAAGATTGCTAATATTGTAAGATATACTGTCTTAGAAGCGAAATATTATGTTATCACATCTCAACTGATTGATATTAGGCATTTATTAACGTTTATTATTGTTGAACATCCCATCAATGAAAACTAACCGTCAGAAAACGTCTAGATTGCCGATATTGTAAGATATGCTGTCATACAAGCGAAATATTATGATATCACCTAAAATTAATCGATATTCAGCATTTGATATTTACAGCTGTAGGGTATAAATTACAATTAATAGTCAGAAAACGTCTGTTTTTGAAAAACTATACAGTCATATACTCAAAATATTATACTATGACTTTGAAATGTTCGATATACAACATTTGACAACGTTTTTTATGTTGATCACCACATCAATTAAAACTAACCGTCACAAAACGTCTAGGTTTCTAGAATTGTAAGCTACACTGTCATAGAAGCGAAATATTATGCTATAATTTTCAATTTATGGATATTCAGTCTTTGGTAACGTTTCGAAGTGTTGATTACCCCTATAAATGAAAACTAATTGCTGATATTGTAAGAAATACTGTCTTAGAAGCGAAATCATATGCTATCACTTCTCAATTTGAAATTATAGCGTAATATTTAGGTTATATGATAGTATACAGGCCCTGTATGTTATAATATCAGTAATTTAGACATTCCCTGATGATTAGCTATAATTTATAGGGGATAATCAACAGTTTAAAACGTTGCCACAGCTGAATATCAATCAGTAGTATCATAATTCGCTTCTATGGCAGTATAGCTTACAATATCAGCAATCTAGACGTTTTCTGAGGGTTAGTTTTCATTTATAGAGGATTATCAATAGTTGAAAACGATGTCAAAGTCTGAATATTGATGAATTAAGAGTCATACCATAAATATTTCAAGTTAATGTCAGCATAGTTTACAATCACAGCAATATAGAATGTTTCTGATCGTTAGTTTTAATTGATAGGGGTAAGCAACAGTTAAAAAAGTGACCAAATGCTGAATATCGATCAAATGAGAGTGATAGCATAGCGTTTTGTTTATATGACAGCATAGGTTACAATATCAGCATTTAAACGTTTTCTGACGGTTAGTTTTCATTTATAGGTTTAATCAATATTTAAAAACGTTCCCAAATCCTGAATATAGATCAATTTGAGATGTTACCATAATATTTCGCTTCTATGACAGTATAGCTTACAATAACAAAAACCTACATGTTTTCTGACCGTTAGTTTTGATATATGGGAGTGTTCAACAGTTAAACACGTTGCCAAATGCTGAATATCGATCAATTGAGTCATAGCATCATATTTCGCTTTTATGGCAGTATAGCTTACAATATCAGCATTTGATATTTACAGCTGTAGGGTATAAATTACAATTAATAGTCAGAAAACGTCTGTTTTTGAAAAACTATAGTCATATACTCAAAATATTATACTATGACTTTGAATTGTTCGATATACAACATTTGGCAACGTTTTTTATGTTGATCACCACATCAATTAAAACTAACCGTCAGAAAACGTCTAGGTTTCTAGAATTGTAAGCTACACTGTCATAGAAGCGAAATATTATGCTATAATTTTCAATTTATCGATATTCAGTCTTTGGTAACGTTTCGAAGTGTTGATTACCCCTATAAATGAAAACGAATTGCTGATATTGTAAGAAATACTGTCTTAGAAGCGAAATCATATGCTATCACTTCTCAATTTAAAATTATAGCGTAATATTTAGCTTATATGATAGTATATAGGCCCTGTATGTTATAATATCAGTAATTTGGACGTTCCCTGATGGTTAGCTATCATTTATAGGGTATAATCAAGTTAAAAACGTTGCCACAGTCTGAATATCAATCAGTTGAGAGTCATAGCATCATATTTCGCTTTTATGGCAGTATAGCTTACACTATCAGCAATCTAGACGTTTTCTGAGGGTTAGTTTTCATTTATAGAGATTTATCAATAGTTGAAAACGATGTCAAAGTCTGAATATTGATGAATTAAGAGTCATACCATAAATATTTCAAGTTAATGTCAGCATAGTTTACAATCACAGCAATATAGAATGTTTCTGATCATTAGTTTTAATTGATAGGTGTAAGCAACAGTTAAAAAAGTGACCAAATGCTGAATATCGATCAAATGAGAGTGATAGCATAGCGTTTTGTTTGTATGGCAGTATAGCTTACAATATCAGCAATCTAGACGTTTTCTGACGGTTAGTTTTCATTTATAGGGTTAATCAATATTTAAAAACGTTCCCAAATCCTGAATATTGATCAATTTGAGATGTTACCATAATATTTCGCTTGTATGACAGTATAGCTTACAATAACAAAAACCTACATGTTTTCAGACCGTTAGTTTTGATATATGGGAGTGTTCAACAGTTAAACACGTTGCCAAATGCTGAATATCGATCAATTTGAGATGTTACCATAATATTTCGCTTCTATGACAGTATAGCTTACAATAACAAAAACCTACATGTTTTCTGACCGTTAGTTTTGATATATGGGAGTGTTCAACAGTTAAACACGTTGCCAAATGCTGAATATCGATCAATTGAGAGTCATAGCATCATATTTCGCTTCTATGGCAGTATAGCTTACAATATCAGCAATCTAGACGTTTTCTGAGGGTTAGTTTTCATTTATAGAGGATTATCAATAGTTGAAAACGATGTCAAAGTCTGAATATTGATGAATTAAGAGTCATACCATAAATATTTCAAGTTAATGTCGGCATAGTTTACAATCACAGCAATATAGAATGTTTCTGATCGTTAGTTTTAATTGATAGGGGTAAGCAACAGTTAAAAAAGTGACCAAATGCTGAATATCGATCAAATGAGAGTGATAGCATAGCGTTTTGTTTGTATGACAGCATAGGTTACAATATCAGCATTTAAACGTTTTCTGACGGTTAGTTTTCATTTATAGGTTTAATCAATATTTAAAAACGTTCCCAAATCCTGAATATAGATCAATTTGAGATGTTACCATAATATTTCGCTTCTATGACAGTATAGCTTACAATAACAAAAACCTACATGTTTTCTGACCGTTAGTTTTTATATATGGGAGTGTTCAACAGTTAAACACGTTGCCAAATGCTGAATATCGATTAATTGAGAAGTGATATCATAATATTTCAATTTATTGTCATAGTTTACAATCACAGCAATATAGAATGTTTCTGAACGTTAGTTTTAATTGATAGGGGTAAGCAACAGTTAAAAAAGTGACCAAATGCTGAATATCGATCAAATGAGAGTGATAGCATAGCGTTTCGTTTGTATGACAGCATAGGTTACAATATCAGCATTTAAACGTTTTCTGACGGTTAGTTTTCATTTATAGGGTTAATAAATATTTAAAAACGTTGCCAAATCCTGAATATAGATCAATTTGAGATTTTACCATAATATTTCGCTTCTATGACAGTATAGCTTACAATAACAAAAACCTACATGTTTTCTGACCGTTAGTTTTGATATATGGGAGTGTTCAACAGTCAAACACGTTCCCAAATGCTGAATATCGATCAATTGAGAAGTGATATCATAATATTTCAATTTATTGTCATAGTTTACAATTACAACAATATAGAGTGTTTCTGATGGTTAGTTTTAATGTCAAGATTGCTAATATTGTAAGATATACTGTCTTAGAAGCGAAATATTATGTTATCACATCTCAACTGATTGATATTAGGCATTTATTAACGTTTATTATTGTTGAACATCCCATCAATGAAAACTAACCGTCAGAAAACGTCTAGATTGCCGATATTGTAAGATATGCTGTCATACAAGCGAAATATTATGATATCACCTAAAATTAATCGATATTCAGCATTTGATATTTACAGCTGTAGGGTATAAATTACAATTAATAGTCAGAAAACGTCTGTTTTTGAAAAACTATACAGTCATATACTCAAAATATTATACTATGACTTTGAAATGTTCGATATACAACATTTGACAACGTTTTTTATGTTGATCACCACATCAATTAAAACTAACCGTCACAAAACGTCTAGGTTTCTAGAATTGTAAGCTACACTGTCATAGAAGCGAAATATTATGCTATAATTTTCAATTTATGGATATTCAGTCTTTGGTAACGTTTCGAAGTGTTGATTACCCCTATAAATGAAAACTAATTGCTGATATTGTAAGAAATACTGTCTTAGAAGCGAAATCATATGCTATCACTTCTCAATTTGAAATTATAGCGTAATATTTAGGTTATATGATAGTATACAGGCCCTGTATGTTATAATATCAGTAATTTAGACATTCCCTGATGATTAGCTATAATTTATAGGGGATAATCAACAGTTTAAAACGTTGCCACAGCTGAATATCAATCAGTAGTATCATAATTCGCTTCTATGGCAGTATAGCTTACAATATCAGCAATCTAGACGTTTTCTGAGGGTTAGTTTTCATTTATAGAGGATTATCAATAGTTGAAAACGATGTCAAAGTCTGAATATTGATGAATTAAGAGTCATACCATAAATATTTCAAGTTAATGTCAGCATAGTTTACAATCACAGCAATATAGAATGTTTCTGATCGTTAGTTTTAATTGATAGGGGTAAGCTACAGTTAAAAAAGTGACCAAATGCTGAATATCGATCAAATGAGAGTGATAGCATAGCGTTTTGTTTATATGACAGCATAGGTTACAATATCAGCATTTAAACGTTTTCTGACGGTTAGTTTTCATTTATAGGTTTAATCAATATTTAAAAACGTTCCCAAATCCTGAATATAGATCAATTTGAGATGTTACCATAATATTTCGCTTCTATGACAGTATAGCTTACAATAACAAAAACCTACATGTTTTCTGACCGTTAGTTTTGATATATGGGAGTGTTCAACAGTTAAACACGTTGCCAAATGCTGAATATCGATCAATTGAGTCATAGCATCATATTTCGCTTTTATGGCAGTATAGCTTACAATATCAGCATTTGATATTTACAGCTGTAGGGTATAAATTACAATTAATAGTCAGAAAACGTCTGTTTTTGAAAAACTATAGTCATATACTCAAAATATTATACTATGACTTTGAATTGTTCGATATACAACATTTGGCAACGTTTTTTATGTTGATCACCACATCAATTAAAACTAACCGTCAGAAAACGTCTAGGTTTCTAGAATTGTAAGCTACACTGTCATAGAAGCGAAATATTATGCTATAATTTTCAATTTATCGATATTCAGTCTTTGGTAACGTTTCGAAGTGTTGATTACCCCTATAAATGAAAACGAATTGCTGATATTGTAAGAAATACTGTCTTAGAAGCGAAATCATATGCTATCACTTCTCAATTTAAAATTATAGCGTAATATTTAGCTTATATGATAGTATATAGGCCCTGTATGTTATAATATCAGTAATTTGGACGTTCCCTGATGGTTAGCTATCATTTATAGGGTATAATCAAGTTAAAAACGTTGCCACAGTCTGAATATCAATCAGTTGAGAGTCATAGCATCATATTTCGCTTTTATGGCAGTATAGCTTACACTATCAGCAATCTAGACGTTTTCTGAGGGTTAGTTTTCATTTATAGAGATTTATCAATAGTTGAAAACGATGTCAAAGTCTGAATATTGATGAATTAAGAGTCATACCATAAATATTTCAAGTTAATGTCAGCATAGTTTACAATCACAGCAATATAGAATGTTTCTGATCATTAGTTTTAATTGATAGGTGTAAGCAACAGTTAAAAAAGTGACCAAATGCTGAATATCGATCAAATGAGAGTGATAGCATAGCGTTTTGTTTGTATGGCAGTATAGCTTACAATATCAGCAATCTAGACGTTTTCTGACGGTTAGTTTTCATTTATAGGGTTAATCAATATTTAAAAACGTTCCCAAATCCTGAATATTGATCAATTTGAGATGTTACCATAATATTTCGCTTGTATGACAGTATAGCTTACAATAACAAAAACCTACATGTTTTCTGACCGTTAGTTTTGATATATGGGAGTGTTCAACAGTTAAACACGTTGCCAAATGCTGAATATCGATCAATTTGAGATGTTACCATAATATTTCGCTTCTATGACAGTATAGCTTACAATAACAAAAACCTACATGTTTTCTGACCGTTAGTTTTGATATATGGGAGTGTTCAACAGTTAAACACGTTGCCAAATGCTGAATATCGATCAATTGAGAGTCATAGCATCATATTTCGCTTTTATGGCAGTATAGCTTACACTATCAGCAATCTAGACGTTTTCTGAGGGTTAGTTTTCATTTATAGAGGATTATCAATAGTTGAAAACGATGTCAAAGTCTGAATATTGATGAATTAAGAGTCATACCATAAATATTTCAAGTTAATGTCGGCATAGTTTACAATCACAGCAATATAGAATGTTTCTGATCGTTAGTTTTAATTGATAGGGGTAAGCAACAGTTAAAAAAGTGACCAAATGCTGAATATCGATCAAATGAGAGTGATAGCATAGCGTTTTGTTTGTATGACAGCATAGGTTACAATATCAGCATTCTAAACGTTTTCTGACGGTTAGTTTTCATTTATAGGGTTAATCAATATTTAAAAACGTTGCCAAATCCTGAATATAGATCATTTGAGATGTTACCATAATTTTCGCTTCTATAACAAAAACCTACATATTTTCTGACCGTTAGTTTTGATATATGGGAGTGTTCAACAGTTAAACACGTTGCCAAATGCTGAATATCGATCAATTGAGAAGTGATATAATAATATTTCAATTTATTGTCATAGTTTACAATTACAGCAATATAGAGTGTTTCTGATGGTTAGTTTTAATGTCAAGATTGCTAATATTGTAAGATATACTGTCTTAGAAGCGAAATATTATGTTATCACATCTCAACTGATCGATATTAGGCATTTATTAACGTTTATTATTGTTGAACATCCCATCAATGAAAACTAACCGTCACAAAACGTCTAGATTGCCGATATTGTAAGATATGCTGTCATACAAGCGAAATATTATGATATCACCTAAAATTAATCGATATTCAGCATTTGATATTTACAGCTGTAGGGTATAAATTACAATCAATAGTCAGAAAACGTCTGTTTTTGAAAAACTATACAGTCATATACTCAAAATATTATACTATGACTTTGAATTGTTCGATATACAACATTTGGCAACGTTTTTTATGTTGATCACCACATCAATTAAAACTAACCGTCAGAAAACGTCTAGGTTTCTAGAATTGTAAGCTACACTGTCATAGAAGCGAAATATTATGCTATAATTTTCAATTTATCGATATTCAGTCTTTGGTAACGTTTCGAAGTGTTGATTACCCCTATAAATGAAAACTAATTGCTGATATTGTAAGAAATACTGTCTTAGAAGCGAAATCATATGCTATCACTTCTCAATTTGAAATTATAGCGTAATATTTAGGTTATATGATAGTATACAGGCCCTGTATGTTATAATATCAGTAATTTAGACATTCCCTGATGATTAGCTATAATTTATAGGGGATAATCAACAGTTTAAAACGTTGCCACAGCTGAATATCAATCAGTAGTATCATATTTCGCTTCTATGGCAGTATAGCTTACAATATCAGCAATCTAGACGTTTTCTGAGGGTTAGTTTTCATTTATAGAGGATTATCAATAGTTGAAAACGATGTCAAAGTCTGAATATTGATGAATTAAGAGTCATACCATAAATATTTCAAGTTAATGTCAGCATAGTTTACAATCACAGCAATATAGAATGTTTCTGATCGTTAGTTTTAATTGATAGGGGTAAGCAACAGTTAAAAAAGTGACCAAATGCTGAATATCGATCAAATGAGAGTGATAGCATAGCGTTTTGTTTGTATGACAGCATAGGTTACAATATCAGCATTTAAACGTTTTCTGACGGTTAGTTTTCATTTATAGGTTTAATCAATATTTAAAAACGTTCCCAAATCCTGAATATAGATCAATTTGAGATGTTACCATAATATTTCGCTTCTATGAAAGTATAGCTTACAATAACAAAAACCTACATGTTTTCTGACCGTTAGTTTTGATATATTGGAGTGTTCAACAGTTAAACACGTTGCCAAATGCTGAATATCGATCAATTGAGAAGTGATATCATAATATTTCAATTTATTGTCATAGTTTACAATTACAGCAATATAGAGTGTTTCTGATGGTTAGTTTTAATGTCAAGATTGCTAATATTGTAAGATATACTGTCTTAGAAGCGAAATATTATGTTATCACATCTCAACTGATTGATATTAGGCATTTATTAACGTTTATTATTGTTGAACATCCCATCAATGAAAACTAACCGTCACAAAACGTCTAGATTGCCGATATTGTAAGATATGCTGTCATACAAGCGAAATATTATGATATCACCTAAAATTAATCGATATTCAGCATTTGATATTTACAGCTGTAGGGTATAAATTACAATTAATAGTCAGAAAACGTCTGTTTTTGAAAAACTATACAGTCATATACTCAAAATATTATACTATGACTTTGAATTGTTCGATATACAACATTTGGCAACGTTTTTTATGTTGATCACCACATCAATTAAAACTAACCGTCAGAAAACGTCTAGGTTTCTAGAATTGTAAGCTACACTGTCATAGAAGCGAAATATTATGCTATAATTTTCAATTTATCGATATTCAGTCTTTGGTAACGTTTCGAAGTGTTGATTACCCCTATAAATGAAAACTAATTGCTGATATTGTAAGAAATACTGTCTTAGAAGCGAAATCATATGCTATCACTTCTCAATTTGAAATTATAGCGTAATATTTAGGTTATATGATAGTATACAGGCCCTGTATGTTATAATATCAGTAATTTAGACATTCCCTGATGATTAGCTATAATTTATAGGGGATAATCAACAGTTTAAAACGTTGCCACAGCTGAATATCAATCAGTAGTATCATATTTCGCTTCTATGGCAGTATAGCTTACAATATCAGCAATCTAGACGTTTTCTGAGGGTTAGTTTTCATTTATAGAGGATTATCAATAGTTGAAAACGATGTCAAAGTCTGAATATTGATGAATTAAGAGTCATACCATAAATATTTCAAGTTAATGTCAGCATAGTTTACAATCACAGCAATATAGAATGTTTCTGATCGTTAGTTTTAATTGATAGGGGTAAGCAACAGTTAAAAAAGTGACCAAATGCTGAATATCGATCAAATGAGAGTGATAGCATAGCGTTTTGTTTGTATGACAGCATAGTTTACAATATCAGCATTTAAACGTTTTCTGACGGTTAGTTTTCATTTATAGGGTTAATCAATATTTAAAAACGTTCCCAAATCCTGAATATAGATCAATTTGAGATGTTACCATAATATTTCGCTTCTATGACAGTATAGCTTACAATAACAAAAACCTACATGTTTTCTGATCGTTAGTTTTGATATATGGGAGTGTTCAACAGTTAAACACGTTGCCAAATGCTGAATATCGATCAAATGAGAAGTGATATCATAATATTTCAATTTATTGTCATAGTTTACAATTACAGCAATATAGAGTGTTTCTGATGGTTAGTTTTAATGTCAAGATTGCTAATATTGTAAGATATACTGTCTTAGAAGCGAAATATTATGTTATCACATCTCAACTGATCGATATTAGGCATTTATTAACGTTTATTATTGTTGAACATCCCATCAATGAAAACTAACCGTCACAAAACGTCTAGATTGCCGATATTGTAAGATATGCTGTCATACAAGCGAAATATTATGATATCACCTAAAATTAATCGATATTCAGCATTTGATATTTACAGCTGTAGGGTATAAATTACAATTAATAGTCAGAAAACGTCTGTTTTTGAAAAACTATACAGTCATATACTCAAAATATTATACTATGACTTTGAATTGTTCGATATACAACATTTGGCAACGTTTTTTATGTTGATCACCACATCAATTAAAACTAACCGTCAGAAAACGTCTAGGTTTCTAGAATTGTAAGCTACACTGTCATAGAAGCGAAATATTATGCTATAATTTTCAATTTATCGATATTCAGTCTTTGGTAACGTTTCGAAGTGTTGATTACCCCTATAAATGAAAACTAATTGCTGATATTGTAAGAAATACTGTCTTAGAAGCGAAATCATATGCTATCACTTCTCAATTTGAAATTATAGCATAATATTTAGGTTATATGATAGTATACAGGCCCTGTATGTTATAATATCAGTAATTTAGACATTCCCTGATGATTAGCTATAATTTATAGGGGATAATCAACAGTTTAAAACGTTGACACAGCTGAATATCAATCAGTAGTATCATATTTCGCTTCTATGGCAGTATAGCTTACAATATCAGCAATCTAGACGTTTTCTGACGGTTAGTTTTCATTTATAGGGTTAATCAATATTTAAAAACGTTCCCAAATCCTGAATATTGATCAATTTGAGATGTTACCATAATATTTCGCTTGTATGACAGTATAGCTTACAATAACAAAAACCTACATGTTTTCTGACCGTTAGTTTTGATATATGGGAGTGTTAAACTGTTAAACACGTTGCCAAATGCTGAATATCGATCAATTTGAGATGTTACCATAATATTTCGCTTCTATGACAGTATAGCTTACAATAACAAAAACCTACATGTTTTCTGACCGTTAGTTTTGATATATGGGAGTGTTCAACAGTTAAACACGTTGCCAAATGCTGAATATCGATCAATTGAGTCATAGCATCATATTTCGCTTTTATGGCAGTATAGCTTACACTATCAGCAATCTAGACGTTTTCTGAGGGTTAGTTTTCATTTATAGAGGATTATCAATAGTTGAAAACGATGTCAAAGTCTGAATATTGATGAATTAAGAGTCATACCATAAATATTTCAAGTTAATGTCGGCATAGTTTACAATCACAGCAATATAGAATGTTTCTGATCGTTAGTTTTAATTGATAGGGGTAAGCAACAGTTAAAAAAGTGACCAAATGCTGAATATCGATCAAATGAGAGTGATAGCATAGCGTTTTGTTTGTATGACAGCATAGGTTACAATATCAGCATTCTAAACGTTTTCTGACGGTTAGTTTTCATTTATAGGGTTAATCAATATTTAAAAACGTTGCCAAATCCTGAATATAGATCATTTGAGATGTTACCATAATTTTCGCTTCTATAACAAAAACCTACATATTTTCTGACCGTTAGTTTTGATATATGGGAGTGTTCAACAGTTAAACACGTTGCCAAATGCTGAATATCGATCAATTGAGAAGTGATATCATAATATTTCAATTTATTGTCATAGTTTACAATTACAGCAATATAGAGTGTTTCTGATGGTTAGTTTTAATGTCAAGATTGCTAATATTGTAAGATATACTGTCTTAGAAACGAAATATTATGTTATCACATCTCAACTGATTGATATTAGGCATTTATTAACGTTTATTATTGTTGAACATCCCATCAATGAAAACTAACCGTCACAAAACGTCTAGATTGCCGATATTGTAAGATATGCTGTCATACAAGCGAAATATTATGATATCACCTAAAATTAATCGATATTCAGCATTTGATATTTACAGCTGTAGGGTATAAATTACAATTAATAGTCAGAAAAAGTCTGTTTTTGAAAAACTATAGTCATATACTCAAAATATTATACTATGACTTTGAATTGTTCGATATACAACATTTGGCAACGTTTTTTATGTTGATCACCACATCAATTAAAACTAACCGTCAGAAAACGTCTAGGTTTCTAGAATTGTAAGCTACACTGTCATAGAAGCGAAATATTATGCTATAATTTTCAATTTATCGATATTCAGTCTTTGGTAACGTTTCGAAGTGTTGATTACCCCTATAAATGAAAACGAATTGCTGATATTGTAAGAAATACTGTCTTAGAAGCGAAATCATATGCTATCACTTCTCAATTTAAAATTATAGCGTAATATTTAGCTTATATGATAGTATATAGGCCCTGTATGTTATAATATCAGTAATTTGGACGTTCCCTGATGGTTAGCTATCATTTATAGGGTATAATCAAGTTAAAAACGTTGCCACAGTCTGAATATCAATCAGTTGAGAGTCATAGCATCATATTTCGCTTTTATGGCAGTATAGCTTACACTATCAGCAATCTAGACGTTTTCTGAGGGTTAGTTTTCATTTATAGAGATTTATCAATAGTTGAAAACGATGTCAAAGTCTGAATATTGATGAATTAAGAGTCATACCATAAATATTTCAAGTTAATGTCAGCATAGTTTACAATCACAGCAATATAGAATGTTTCTGATCATTAGTTTTAATTGATAGGTGTAAGCAACAGTTAAAAAAGTGACCAAATGCTGAATATCGATCAAATGAGAGTGATAGCATAGCGTTTTGTTTGTATGGCAGTATAGCTTACAATATCAGCAATCTAGACGTTTTCTGACGGTTAGTTTTCATTTATAGGGTTAATCAATATTTAAAAACGTTCCCAAATCCTGAATATTGATCAATTTGAGATGTTACCATAATATTTCGCTTGTATGACAGTATAGCTTACAATAACAAAAACCTACATGTTTTCAGACCGTTAGTTTTGATATATGGGAGTGTTCAACAGTTAAACACGTTGCCAAATGCTGAATATCGATCAATTTGAGATGTTACCATAATATTTCGCTTCTATGACAGTATAGCTTACAATAACAAAAACCTACATGTTTTCTGACCGTTAGTTTTGATATATGGGAGTGTTCAACAGTTAAACACGTTGCCAAATGCTGAATATCGATCAATTGAGAGTCATAGCATCATATTTCGCTTTTATGGCAGTATAGCTTACACTATCAGCAATCTAGACGTTTTCTGAGGGTTAGTTTTCATTTATAGAGGATTATCAATAGTTGAAAACGATGTCAAAGTCTGAATATTGATGAATTAAGAGTCATACCATAAATATTTCAAGTTAATGTCGGCATAGTTTACAATCACAGCAATATAGAATGTTTCTGATCGTTAGTTTTAATTGATAGGGGTAAGCAACAGTTAAAAAAGTGACCAAATGCTGAATATCGATCAAATGAGAGTGATAGCATAGCGTTTTGTTTGTATGACAGCATAGGTTACAATATCAGCATTCTAAACGTTTTCTGACGGTTAGTTTTCATTTATAGGGTTAATCAATATTTAAAAACGTTGCCAAATCCTGAATATAGATCATTTGAGATGTTACCATAATTTTCGCTTCTATAACAAAAACCTACATATTTTCTGACCGTTAGTTTTGATATATGGGAGTGTTCAACAGTTAAACACGTTGCCAAATGCTGAATATCGATCAATTGAGAAGTGATATCATAATATTTCAATTTATTGTCATAGTTTACAATTACAGCAATATAGAGTGTTTCTGATGGTTAGTTTTAATGTCAAGATTGCTAATATTGTAAGATATACTGTCTTAGAAGCGAAATATTATGTTATCACATCTCAACTGATCGATATTAGGCATTTATTAACGTTTATTATTGTTGAACATCCCATCAATGAAAACTAACCGTCAGAAAACGTCTAGATTGCCGATATTGTAAGATATGCTGTCATACAAGCGAAATATTATGATATCACCTAAAATTAATCGATATTCAGCATTTGATATTTACAGCTGTAGGGTATAAATTACAATTAATAGTCAGAAAACGTCTGTTTTTGAAAAACTATACAGTCATATACTCAAAATATTATACTATGACTTTGAATTGTTCGATATACAACATTTGGCAACGTTTTTTATGTTGATCACCACATCAATTAAAACTAACCGTCAGAAAACGTCTAGGTTTCTAGAATTGTAAGCTACACTGTCATAGAAGCGAAATATTATGCTATAATTTTCAATTTATCGATATTCAGTCTTTGGTAACGTTTCGAAGTGTTGATTACCCCTATAAATGAAAACTAATTGCTGATATTGTAAGAAATACTGTCTTAGAAGCGAAATCATATGCTATCACTTCTCAATTTGAAATTATAGCGTAATATTTAGGTTATATGATAGTATACAGGCCCTGTATGTTATAATATCAGTAATTTAGACATTCCCTGATGATTAGCTATAATTTATAGGGGATAATCAACAGTTTAAAACGTTGCCACAGCTGAATATCAATCAGTAGTATCATATTTCGCTTCTATGGCAGTATAGCTTACAATATCAGCAATCTAGACGTTTTCTGAGGGTTAGTTTTCATTTATAGAGGATTATCAATAGTTGAAAACGATGTCAAAGTCTGAATATTGATGAATTAAGAGTCATACCATAAATATTTCAAGTTAATGTCAGCATAGTTTACAATCACAGCAATATAGAATGTTTCTGATCGTTAGTTTTAATTGATAGGGGTAAGCAACAGTTAAAAAAGTGACCAAATGCTGAATATCGATCAAATGAGAGTGATAGCATAGCGTTTTGTTTGTATGACAGCATAGGTTACAATATCAGCATTTAAACGTTTTCTGACGGTTAGTTTTCATTTATAGGTTTAATCAATATTTAAAAACGTTCCCAAATCCTGAATATAGATCAATTTGAGATGTTACCATAATATTTCGCTTCTATGAAAGTATAGCTTACAATAACAAAAACCTACATGTTTTCTGACCGTTAGTTTTGATATATTGGAGTGTTCAACAGTTAAACACGTTGCCAAATGCTGAATATCGATCAATTGAGAAGTGATATCATAATATTTCAATTTATTGTCATAGTTTACAATTACAGCAATATAGAGTGTTTCTGATGGTTAGTTTTAATGTCAAGATTGCTATTATTGTAAGATATACTGTCTTAGAAGCGAAATATTATGTTATCACATCTCAACTGATCGATAAATTGAATTATAAGATATTGATTGCTTCTATGATCAGTGCAGCTTTACAAACATCTGCATCTAGATCGCGTTTCGACGGTTAGTTTTCATTGATGGGATGTTCAACAATAATAAACATTAATAAATGCCTAATATCGATCAGTTGAGATGTGATATAATATTTCGCTTCTAAGACAGTATATCTTACAATATTAGCAATCTTGACATTAAAACTAACCATCAGAAACACTCTAATATTGCTGTAATTGTAAACTATGACAATAAATTGAAATATGATATCACTTCTCAATTGATCGATATTCAGCATTTGGCAACGTGTTTAACTGTTGAACACTCCCATATATCAAAACTAACGGTCAGAAAACATGTAGGTTTTCGTTATTGTAAGCTATACTGTCATAGAAGCGAAATATTATGGTAACATCTCAAATTGATCTATATTCAGGATTTGGCAACGTTTTTAAATATTGATTAACCCTATAAATGAAAACTAACCGTCAGAAAACGTTTACAATGCTGATATTGTAACCTATGCTGTCATACAAACAAAACGCTATGCTATCACTCACATTTGATCGATATTCAGCATTTGGTCACTTTTTTAACTGTTGCTTACCCCTATCAATTAAATCTAACGATCAGAAACATTCTATATTGCTGTGATTGTAAACTATGCTGACATTAACTTGAAATATTTATGGTATGACTTAATTCATCAATATTCAGACTTTGACATCGTTTTCAACTATTGATAATCCTCTATAAATGAAAACTAACCCTCAGAAAACGTCTAGATTGCTGATAGTGTAAGCTATACTGCCATAAAAGCGAAATATGATGCTATGACTCTCAACTGATTGATATTCAGACTGTGGCAACGTTTTTAACTGTTGATTATACCCTATAAATGATAGCTAACCATCAGGGAACGTCCAAATTACTGATATTATAACATACAGGGCCTATATACTATCATATAAGCTAAATATTACGCTATAATTTCATATTGAGAAGTGATAGCATATGATTTCGCTTCTAAGACAGTATTTCTTACAATATCAGCAATTCGTTTTCATTTATAGGGGTAATCAACACTTCGAAACGTTGCCAAAGACTGAATATCGATAAATTGAAAATTATAGCATAATATTTCGCTTCTATGACAGTGTAGCTTACAATTCTAGAAACCTAGACGTTTTCTGACGTTCAGTTTTAAATGATGTGGTGATCAACATAAAAAACGTTGCCAAATGTTGAATATCGAACAATTGAAAGTCATAGTATAATATTTTGAGTGTATGACTGTATAGTTTTTCAAAAAAAGACGTTTTCTGACTATTTATTGTAATTTATACCCTACAGCTGTAAATATCAAATGCTGAATATCGATTAATTTTAGGTGATATCATAATATTTCGCTTGTATGACAGCATATCTTACAATATCGGCAATCTAGACGTTTTCTGACGGTTAGTTTTCATTGATGGGATGTTCAACGAAAGTTGTTAGCAGTTAGTTTTCATTTATAGGGTTAATCAATATTTAAAAACGTTGCCAAATCCTGAATATAGATCAATTTGAGATGTTACCATAATATTTCGCTTCTATGACAGTATAGCTTACAATAACAAAAACCTACATGTTTTCTGACCGTTAGTTTTGATATATGGGAGTGTTCAACAGTTAAACACGTTGCCAAATGCTGAATATCGATCAATTGAGAAGTAATATAATATTTCAATTTATTGTCATAGTTTACAATTACAGCAATATTAGAGTGTTTCTGATGGTTAGTTTTAATGTCAAGATTGCTAATATTGTAAGATATACTGTCTTAGAAGCGAAATATTATGTTATCACATCTCAACTGATCGATATTAGGCATTTATTAACGTTTATTATTGTTGAACATCCCATCAATGAAAACTAACCGTCAGAAAACGTCTAGATTGCCGATATTGTAAGCTACACTGTCATAGAAGCGAAATATTATGCTATAATTTTCAATTTATCGATATTCAGTCTTTGGCAACGTTTCGAAGTGTTAATTACCCCTATAAATGAAAACGAATTGCTGATATTGTAAGAAATACTGTCTTAGAAGCGAAATCATATGCTATCACTTCTCAATTTGAAATTATAGCGTAATATTTAGCTTATATGATAGTATACAGGCCCTGTATGTTATAATATCAGTAATTTAGACATTCCCTGATGATTAGCTATAATTTATAGGGGATAATCAACAGTTTAAAACGTTGCCACAGCTGAATATCAATCAGTAGTATCATATTTCGCTTCTATGGCAGTATAGCTTACAATATCAGCAATCTAGACGTTTTCTGAGGGTTAGTTTTCATTTATAGGGGATTATGAATAGTTGAAAACGATGTCAAAGTCTGAATATCGATTAATTAAGTCATACCATAAATATTTTACGTTAATGTCAGCATATTTTACAATCACAGCAATATAGAATGTTTCTGATGGTTAGTTTTAATTGATAACGAATTGGCAACGTTTTTAAATATTGATTAACCCTAATCAATATTTAAAAACGTTGCCAATTCGTTTTGAGATAAAATTTGAGATAAAAGCATAATATTTCACTTGTATGACAGTATAGCTTACAATAACAAAAACCTACATGTTTTCTGACTGTTAGTTATCAAAATGTTGTCAAATGCTGATTACTAAACAATTGAATGTCATGGAATAACATTTTGAGTATTACTAGACGTTTTCTGACAGTTAGTTTTCATTTATGGGAGTGTTCAACAATTAAAAACGTTGCCAATGTCTGAATATCGATCAATTGAAAATTATAGCATAATATTTAGCTTCTATAACAGTATAGCTTACAATAATAGAAACGTAGAAGTTTTCTGACGGTCAGTGTTCATTTATGTGGTGATCAACAGTTAAAATATGACTAAATGCTGAATATCGATTAATTGAGAGTATTAACATAATATTTCGCGTGCATGGCTGTACACTTTCAACATCACAGCAATCGAAAAAAATTTCTTTCGGTTGGTTTTCATTTTTATTGCTAAAGGCTGAATATCGATTAGTTTGAAGTGATAAAGATAATAGAGAATGTCTGTGCATACCGATCTCGATTCCCTTCCCTATCCCTACGCGCTGTGTGTAATATGTCACCGCTTGTTATGTTTATACGATCGGTTAAGTTTCAATCGGATAGGTAAATACGTAACCGGCAGGGGTGATCGGTAAGCGCAATCCCTATCCATTTTACGTTCAAATTATGGATGAATCAAAGAAAACAATGTGACAGCAGTATACATACAACTGGTTTTTACTGATTAGCCGCCTCGATTTAATTGCTGCTGTGTTTAATGCATCAGAAAAAAATATTTCTTAAGACCTGTCTCAGCATGTAGTAAATAACGGTAGGGACACAAATCGTGCGAGCAATCGTTTTTGTTGTTTTTATAGAAAACTGATCAAATTCTTCCATAAGATATCTATGTACTAAATCTCAAATCAAATCAAATCGTGACATTTATATTGTGCCGTTCCAACAATCATTGCTCACGGCGCCGTACAAAATGTTCGGGAAAACATATTTTAAGGTTTTATTTAAAATCAGTGTTTGTCATTCGTGTTGCAGTCAGCTTTTTCGGCAGCAAGTTCCATAGTGTTGGGGCTGTGGCAGCCCCAACACTATGGAAAAGGATCTATCACCCCAGCGACGCGATGCACGTGATACACATAAATGATTGTGTTCACTGCAGTGCAACAATCGGGTTGGCTGACGTCGTCGGCCAACCCGGCGCCGTCGAACTGCCAGAACTGGGCGGCCCGCCCAGTTCTGTATTCTCTGCAACCGTTCTAGTTGTTCTGTCGCTGCAGGCGTTAGGTAACGTCTTATTCTTGCAATATTTCGGAGATGGAAAATTGCAGATCTACAGACAGCAGTCACGTGCGTCTCCATCTTCATCTCAGCATCGAACTGTACACCAAGGTTCCGTACATTCTGAGTTACAGTGACCAGTCTCCAATGCATAGTGAGCACAGCTCAATTTTGTTTAGTTGTTGCGCAGAGCCGAGCACGATGACTTCTGTCTTCGAGTCATTCAACTTTAAAAAGTTTGTCACCATCCACGTCCTTGATCTCCGCTACACTTTCTTCAATACGGACGACAGCCGCCGCAATTTCCTCTTGGTGTGGTTTCACTGGAATGTAGATCTGAGTATCATCCGCATAGAAATGACATCAAATTGTACTTGCGAATAATCTTAGCAACTGGTGCTACATAGATGACCCAGCACGGAGCCTTGTGGTACCCCGTATACCAGAGGACGAGCAGGCGATGTAGCACCATGAATGTGGACAGACTGGACTGTCTCTCAGGGTATGACAAACCAGTCCAGTGCATCTTGGACCACTCCAATATCATGAGAGTCTATTTAACATCACTTCATGGTCGACGGTGTCAAACGCAGCCGATAGATCAAGGAGAACCATGATGATAAAATTCTGATTGTCCATTGCGTGCAGGATGTGATTCTGCACACAGACAAGGGCCGTCTCAACGCTGTGATTCGGCTTGTACGCTGACTGATAGGGCTCACAGAGATCGTGCTCTGATATATGAGCTGACAATCTCGCAGCAACGACACGTTCTATTGTCTTTGATAGATAGGGTAGATTTGACACTGGTCGGTAGTTATTCAAGACAGTTTTGTCTAGACTCGGTTTCTTGAGTACTGGCCTGATGTGCGCTTCCTTCAAGTGCGAAGGCATTACCCCCGTTCTCAGAGACAGGTTAACAATTGTCATGACATCAATTGTCATGTACAACATCGTGCGCACAGTCTCTAAGAAGCCATGTCGGAATGGGATCAAGTTCACAAGATTTCACTGGCGATGACTTCAACAACATTCCAATTTCAGCCTCAGTGGCTGGCTCAAATGCAGTCAGCAGACACGTCTGCGGTGCATCATCAGCAGAGGCAATTACAGTGATAACATTCTGATTCAGTTCAGACCGAATTTTCGAGATCTTTTCTGAGAAGAAATCCGAGAACCGCATTGCCAGTGTGTCAGACCAGTCACATGGCGGTAGTGGTGTGCCGTTATCAGTGTGTAGGAGCTTGGCAACAATCTTGAACAGCTGCTTCTGGTCACCAGATGCATCAGCAAGTTGATTCGTGTGGTATTCAAGTTTTGCACGGTGCACAGACGAAGTGACGAGCTGGCGCCTGGAGGCAGTAGGCAAGCCTGTCAGACTCCAGTCCAGATTTTCTCCATGTTCTTTCCAGTTGTCGTCTAACACACTTTTGCGATCGTATGCCATCATTATACCACGGCGTGTGTGGTCGTACAATCACTGTGCGGTTCTTTAAAGGTGCTTGTTTTTCAATGATAGCCGCAATGGTTTTATTGTACATGTCAACAGCATGGTTCATGTCATCAGACAGATGATTTGACAGTAGCAACGAACGGATTTCATCACATATCGCAGTGGTATTGATATGTCGATAATTTCGACTCGTCGTCGTTACCCGGACGTTTGGTGGTTTCACGAGTTGCAGTGTGCAATGAATTGCCGAATGGTCTGACATGTGTGGGATGTCTGTTCGTATATTGTTCAGAAACGTATCAGATGAACGCGTTATAAGCAGGTCGATGGTATGTCCGGCAACATGCGTCGGGACTTCCACGTGCTGAGTAAGATCTGCTGCATTTAGAATGTTTTGAAAGCGGTTAGTGTCATTGTCTGGTGTATTGTCCATGTGGAAGTTAAAATCACCTGCGATCAGCATGTTTGACGTATACATCGACATGGAGTCCAACAAATCACCAAATTCTAGGAGAAATTCCGCAGTTGTAAAGCCATTCTTGGAGTTTGGCGAGGGGCGATAGACGACAAGAAGACGAACAGACTGAGTGTCATTGCTGAGTTGTAGACACATCGATTCAAATGTCTTTGATTTCGGCATCTCGATATGTCGCGTAGTGAAGCCAGACTTGTAGACAATTGCAACACCACCACCGGTGCCGTACGTTCTCGGGACATGTCGTAGTTGGTAACCAGCAGGTGTGATGCAACCAGTAGAGAAAGAGTCATCAGCACTCACGATGACCGATGATGGGAAGCGAGGAGTAATCAGAACAGGAATGGGTCTTTGCTTTGACCTCCCTGCCGTACACCCCCTACGAGTCCGCCGATTGTTCACGCGTTCTAGTGGTCGTAGTGGTGCCACACAAGCATTTATTGA